>JAMZAV010002348.1:0-198819 GCA_024449915.1 Sweltsa coloradensis | reverse complement strand
CATTATTTCCAACTGGAAAATTGAACTTAATGATCTTGTTTATATCGTTTATACTTGATGATTCATTGCAGCTGGAAAATTGACATATCGTCTTTCTTACATTGAGTTCAACATTAGTTTGTTCGAAAAGCAAGATTGGTAATAAGGTAGTAACAAAATGCGTAGCGATATTTACGTTTTCACACACGCGCGCGACCCGGCACCTCCACCATATCTAAGAATTGGGACGAATTTGCTGTAGGCTACCCGGCACCGCCACCAAAATCATTTTTTTTTAAATACTCGATTTCGAGTACCACTCAACTCGAAATATCGGTCTCAATTTCTATTCACCACTAGAACTTTGGCGGTATATCGCGGTCATGTTAGTGGCGTACATAATAAACTTCAATAAATCAATAAATAAACAAAATATTTGCGACACACCTCACGACTGATCGCGACACACCAGTGTGTCGCGACACAGTGGTTGAGAACCGCTGGGCTAGAGTAGAGCTTTTGTGAACTAATGGTTGCAAAGAAACGAAACTATATAGAATATAGTGGCGCATTGTGACCTAACGGTTGACACGCCCTTTTAACAAATATACTTCAAAAATATTAACAAACATTTAAATATATTAATAAACTTTCAAATGGATCTAGTAAAATGGTTTCTTCGTCTTCTTATACAAATGTCCATAACCTAACTGACAGGTACTATGGGAACCTAAATCAAAAATGGTAATAATCTTTTCGTTATTGATTGCTTTTTAATTGTCTGACGATGTGTTTAGTGAACATTTTGCCATCATTACGGCAATCATCTGTTACAATACAACATGGACAACAACTCAGATCCAAGGCGTGAAATATACTGAAGAACAGAACAATCTTGAGCGACCATGTCTGTGTCCCGTGGCTGGTTCTGACCAGCATGATATCCCCTAGATAGAGTGGAGCATTATGACCGCCCTGGATCCAAATAAAATAAAAAAAATACTAATAAAGACGACGACCATGACAACACTAACGATGACAAAGACGATGACAACCACGACAAAAGCCACCACCTTTATGACAATTTAAAGCCACCACCTTTAAAATCATGTTCGCTAGGTTTAAGTGATATACCAACCGTATAAGTGTCATATGAAATAATCAGTAACATAGAACAATTTGCGCAATATTTTCTTGTGCGGCGAACCACAAACGCGTTATTCGGCGCAGCCGCGTAGGAAAATAATGTTCAGTATTTACAGGCGGTGATAATGATTGTCAATAAAACAACATCCAGTGCCATCTTTGTCTGTCTTGGTCGCATTTCTCACTTTCCAAGTCGTGTTTCATTTCTCTGGACTAAATGACATTTAATTTTGTAATTCGGGAAGAAGATTTAATCAATATTAGTGTACGTTACAAACAAAGAAGTTCTGTCGACGTTTGGATGTGGTTTGTTAGGCGTGATTTCTAAGAGATTAGTAAAACATCCTTGATTTGGTTATCGGTGTAGTCGTCTAGAACTATGGCTTTGGCTGGTTGATTTTATCATCTGCCGACAATAGGCCCATTCAGCAAACCATACTTGGGTTTAACAGTGTTGTACTTTTATCTAGCAACTCCAGGGATTTCAAAACCCAAACACCAACATCTTACCCACGCTTACCTCTTTAGCAGGGACAAGATTGCCCTAGGTGTGACACAATATGTGACGTTATGTCTTGCGACTCCAACTCCAGCTTAGTCAACCATATGAGAAACTGTTTTCTTACGACCACAGCGACCAACATATTACATTTTAACAATAAAGTACAACGACCCACCAGACCTCCTACCAACCTTCCAACCTTCTTTTTAAGTTTTCTCATCCAAAGTAACCTATTTAAGAAAATTTGAGAAAGTTGCAGAAACCTTCTAATCAGTTACCTAACACAATCTAATAACCTGGTTAGTCACCTACACCGGCCATCCTTACTTAAAAGTGTTATTCACACGGTAGCGTGAGAGTCGCAAGCAATACCGTGTTAACTCTACTTCCAGTTTGAACAGAGCGCCGTATACTTTGTGTTCGTCTGGTCCTGAGTTTGAACATTCAGTTGCGCGTTATGACCTCACAGTTGGCGCGCCCTTAATAAAAATAAACTAAAAGCATTCAGTTCAACATCAAAGATTTAAATCTTGGCGCGCCAACTGTGAGGTCATAACGTGCAACTGAATGTTCAAACTCAGGACCAGACGAACACAAAGTATACGGCGCTCTGTTCAAACTGGAGTAGAGTTAACACGGTATTGCTTGCGACTCTCACGCTACCGTGTGAATAACACTTTTAAGTAAGGATGGCCGGTGAAGGTGACTAACCAGGTTATTAGGGTGTTAGGTAACTGATAAGAAGGTTTCTCAAAAGTCCACCTCACAAACATCAGCTAGTAAGAACGGTAGGATTTAAAACCCCGAAAATAGAGGCGAGCTTTGGCAATCGTCGTCGGGGACCTTGCTTCCTTCCCTTGACGACACCCGGCGACGATGACAATGACACAACGAACGATGACAAAAACGATGACGACCGCGACGTGAGAAACCCCCCTTCCTCTCTTACCCGTGGCTGGTTCTGACCAGCATGGGCCCCTCCTCCAACCCCCCTTAGGCTAGAGTGGTGCATTATGACCTAACGGTTGACGCGTCCTTAATCCAAGTAAACTAAAACCAGGTGGAATAATGTTGCCTTGCGCACGCCATTAGATCTCCCCAAACATATGATTAGCTTCTATATTCATATGATAACGGCGACAAACATACTTATTTTATAATTTAAAGTAATTTACTAATCAAATAAAAATTCACATCAAATAATTATTTTCCTTTACTATTTTAAATTAATATTTTTTAATTCCTATTATTTTAATAAAATAATTAATTATAATACAACACACCATAAACTTATTACATACACTTCCAATATCTCGGGTGGCACAATTTACCTTACCGGCTGAAGCGCCCTAATTTCTCACGTCGTCGTGAAATTGGTTTCTGTTCTGCTTCTAAATATTTCATTCAATACGGAAGTTATAAAATCAGCCCGACCGGGGTTTGAACCCGGGATAAGGCGACTACCTGGGACGTGCGAGGCACGGTTTAAATCCCGGTCTGTCAAATATTTGTGGTAATTTCTGGGGTTTATTAAAATATATAACCATCTCATATTCTTCACTTCATGCGTAAGAAGATAACCACTCACAGTAGGCACTACTCCATTCACTAAATTAGGCACTAGATAAGCAATTGGTTATTAGGCACCGTGTTTGTGTTATACTATGTCTATGCTAGGCACTCACGGCCTATCGGTTAAGATAACACAACCCAAGGTCCTCTAAATCTCTTGCTGACATCAAGGGAACCTTGAACATAACTACTATGCTGCAACTGTCAGATGTCCAAGGGCAGTGACATAATGACATGCGTCCAGAGTACTGTGAATCTTAAGTTTTTTGTAACGAAGGAAAGTTTGTTATTTAAGTGCAACCAGGCCCGCACTCACCGTGCACTGGGACTGTGTGGGTGTGACGGAGCTGTTATTGCAGATCCTGAGCTAGCCGCCACCACTTGCGGGTGGTGGAGCAGACGGATGATGGCTGTATGAACCGCATTGAACGACTGTACCGATGCACGTTCATCATGGCTTGGAGCTCATAACATTCATGTACCAAAACTGTCAGGAAACAGGTGTAAGGGGCAACAAGTCAGAACCTCCGTGCCTGGACTGTGTGGGTGTGACGAGACTGTTATTTGGGCAGATCCTGAGCTAACGCCACCACTTGCTGGGGGTGGAGCAAACGGATGATAGCTGTATGACCGCATTGGACAGACTTACCAGTGCACTTTCATCATGCTTGGGCTCATTTCTGCAATGTACCAAGAACTGTCATGGAAACCAGGTGTAGTGCACACAAGGCCGAACTCCCGTGCACTGGACTGTGGTGGGTGTGACAGGAGAGTGTTATTGCAGATCCTGACTACCTCCACCAACTTGCTGGAGGTGGATCAGAACGGAGGAGCTGTAATGCACCGGGCATTGGACAGACTTACCCGCTGCACTTTCATCATTCTTGGAGCTCATTTCATGCAATTTACCACAACTGTCAGGAAAATGTGTTAAGTGCAACAAGGCCGAACTTCCGTGCACTGGACCTGTGTGGGTGTGACGGCTACTGTTATTGCAGATCCTTAGCCTACCGCCACCAACTTGCTGGGGGTGGAGCAAACGGATGATGGCTGTATGAACCGCATTTGGACCAGACTTACCAGATGCACTTTCATCATTCTTGGAGCTCATTTTCATGCAAATGTACCAAGACTGTCAGGACAACAGGTGTAAGTGGCAACAAGTCAACACTTCCGTGGCACTGGACTGTGTGGTGTGACGGAGAGTGTTATTGCAGATCCTGACTACCTCCACCAACTTGCTGGGGGGTGAGCAGAACGGATGATGGCTGTATGAACCACACTGGACAGACTTCCCGGTGCACTTTCATCTGCTTGAGCTCATTTCATGCAATGTACCACGAACTGTCAGGGAAACGGTGTAAGTGCAACAAGGCGAACTTCCCGTGACTGGACTGTGTGGGTGTGACGGAGAACTGTTTTATTGCAGATCCTGAGCTACCTCCACAACTTGCTGGGGTGAGCAGAACGGATGATGGCTGTATGAACCGCATTGGACAGACTTAACCAGATGCCTTTCATCATGCTTGGAGGCTCATTCCATGCAATGTACCAAGAACTGTCAGGGAAACAGGTGTAAGTGCAACAAGGCCGAAACTTCCGCACTGGACTGTGTGGGGTGTGACGGAGACTGGTTCTTGCGAGATCTAGAGCTACCTCCACCACTTGCTGGGGTGGAGCAGACCGGATTGATGGCTTGTATGCACCCGCATTGACAGACTTACCATGCACTTTCATCTGCTGGAACCATTTCATGCCAATGTACCAAGAACTGTCAGGGAAACAGGTGTAAGTGCAAGCAGGCCGACTTCCGTGCACTGGACTGTGTGGGTGTGACGGAGACTGTTATTGCGATCTGAGCTACCGGCAACTAACTTGCTGGGGTGAGCAGAACGGATGATGGCTGTATGAACCGCATTGGACAGACTTACAGATGCACCCCTTTTTTTTTTTTTTTTTGGTTGTGTTGTTTTTTTTTTTTTTCTTTTTTCATCATCCTTGGATCTCATTTCATGCAATGTACCAAGACTGTCAGGGAAAACAGGTGTAGTGCAACAAGGCCAACTCCCGTGCACTGGACTGTGTGGGTGACGGAGCCTGTTATTTGCAGATCCTGACTACCGTCCACCAACTTGCTGGGTGGAGCAAAACGGTGATGGCTGTATGAACCGCATTGGACAGACTTACAGATGCACGTTTCTCATGCTTGGAGCTCATTTCATGCAATGTACCAAGAACTGTCAGGGAAACCAGGTGTAAGTGCAACAAGGCCGAACTCCCGTGCACTGGACTGTGTGGGTGTGACGGAGACTGTTATTGCAGATCTGAGCTACCGTGGCAACTAACTTGCTGGGGTGGAGCGAACGGATGATGGCTGTATGAACCGCATTGGCAGACTAACCAGATGCACTTTCATCATGCTTGGAGCTCATTTTCATGCAATGTACCAAGAACTGTCAGGGAGAACAGGTGTAGTGCAACAAGGCCGAACTCCCGTGCACTGAGACTGTGTGGGTGACGGAGTCTGTTATTGCAGATCTTGAGCTACCTCCACCACCTTGCTGGGGGTGGAGGCAGAACGGATGATGGCTGTATGAACCGCATTGGAACAGACTTAACCAGATGCACTTTCATCAGGCTTGGAGCTCATTTCATGCATGTACCAAGAACTGTCAGGGAAACAGTGTAAGTGCAACCTGCGAACTTCCGTGCACTGACTGTGTGGGTAGTACGGAGACTGTTATTGCAGATCCTTAGCTACCGGCACTAACTTGCTGTGGGGGTGGGCAGAACGGATTATGGGCTGTATGAACCGCATTGGACAGACTTACCCAGATGCAACTTTCATCGGCTTGGAGCTCATTTCATGCTGTACCAAGAACTGTCAGGGGAACAGGTGTAATGCAACCGGCCGAACTCCCGTGCACTGGACTGTTGGGTGGACGGAGCCTGTTTATTGCAGATCCTGAAAAAAAAAAAAGCTCCCGCCACCAACGTGCTGGGGTGGAGTCACAACGGATGATGGCTGTATGACCCCATTGGACAGACTTACCAGATGCAATTTCATCAGGCGTGGAGCTCCTTTCATGCATGTATCAGACTGTCAGGGGAACGGGGTGAAGTGCATACAAGGCCGAACTCCCGTGCACTGAACTGGTGGGTGTGACGGAGACTGTTATTGCAGATCGCTGAGCTACCGCCACCAACTTGCTGGGGTGGAGCAGAACGGATGATGGCTGTATGAACGCATTGGACAGACTACCAGATGCCACTTTCATCATGCTTGAGCTCATTTCATGCAATGTACCAAGACTGTCAGGGAAACAGGTAAGTGCACAAGCCGAACTCCGTGCACTGGACTGTGTGGGTGTGCGGGAGACTGTTATTGCATATCTGAGCTACCGCCAACAACTTGTGGGGGTGGAGCAGAACGGATGATGGCTGTATGAACCGCATTGGACAGACTTACCAATGCACTTTCATCATGCTTGGAGCTCATTTCATGCAATGTACCAGCAACTGTCAGGGAAACAGTGTAAGTGCAACAAGGCCGAACTCCCGGCACTGGACTGTGGTGTGTGTGACGGAGACTGTTTATTGCAGATCTGACTACCGCCACAACTTGCTGTGTTGGAGCAGAACGGATGATGCTGTTGAACCGCATTGGACAGACTTACCAGATGTCACTTTTCAGATCATGCTTGAGCTCATTTCATGCATGGAGGTACCAAGACCTGTCAGGAAACAGGTGTAAGTTGCAACAAGCCAGAACTTCCGTGCACTGGACTGTGTGGGTGTGACGGAGACTGTTATTGCATATCCTGAGCTTCCGCCACAACACTGCTGGGGGTGGAGCAGAACGGATGATGGCTGGTAGGAACCGCATTGGACAGACTTTACCAGATGCACTTTCATCATGCTTGGAGGCTCTTTTCATGCAATGTACCAAAACCTGTCGGGAACAGGTGGTTAGGCAATAAAAAAAACAAGGCGAACTTCCGTTCACTGGACTGTGTGGGTGTGACGGATACTGTTATTGCGATCCTGAGCTACCGCCACCAACTTGCTGGGGTGGGCAGAAACGGATGATGGCTGATGAACCGCATTGGCAGACTTACCAGATGCACTTTCATCATGCTTGAAGCTCATTTCATGCAATGTAGCAGAACTGTCAGGGGGGGAAGGGAAACAGGTGTTAAGCTGCAACAAGGCCGACTCCGGCACTGGACTGTGTGGGTGTGACGGAGACTGTTATTGCATATCCTGATCTACCGCCACCAACTTGCTGGGGTGGAGCAGAACGGATGATGGCTGTATGAACCGCATTGGACGACTTACAGATGCACTTCATCATGCTTGGCGCTCATTTCATGCAATGTACCAATAACTGTCCGGGAAACCGGTGTAAGTGCAACAAGGCCGAACTCCCGTGCACTGGACTGGTGTGGGTGTGAACGGAGACTGTTTATTGCAGATCTGAGCTACCCGCCACCAACTTGCTGGGGTTGAGCAGAACGGATGATGGCTGTATAAACCGCTTGGACAGACTTACCAGCATGCACTTTCATCATGCTTGGAGCTCATTTCATTCAATGTACCAAGACCTGTCAGAGGAAATCAGGTGGTAAGTGCAACAAGGCCGAACTTCCGTGCCTGGACTGTGTGGTGTGACGGAGACTGTTTATCGCATCTCCTGGAGCTACCCTCACCCACTTGCGGGGGGTGGAGCAGAACGGATGGTGGCTGTATGAAACCGCGTTGGACAGACCTACCAGATGCAACTTTCATCATGCTTGGTCTCATTTCATGCAATGTACCCAGAACTGTCAGGGAAACAGGGGTGTAAGTGCAACCAGGCCGAACTCCGTGCACTGGACTGTGTGGTTGTGAACGGAGACTGTTATTGCAGATCCTGAGCTTACCGCCACCAACTTGGCTGGGGGTGGAGCAGAACGGATGATGGCTGTATTAACCGCATTGGACAGACTTACCAGTATGCACTTTCATCATGCTTGGAGCTCATTTCATGCATGTACCAAGAACTGTCAGGGGTGAAACAGTGTAAGTGCAACAAGGCCGAACTCCCGTTGCACTGGACTGTTGGTGTGACGGAGACTGTTATTGCATATCCTGAGCTACCGCCACCAACTTGCTGGGGGTGGAGGCAGAACGGATGATGGCTGTATGAACCGCATTGGACACCCTTACCAGATGCACTTTCATCTGCTGAGCTCATTTCATGCAATGTACCAGAACTGTCAGGAAACAGGTTTTAGTGAAACAGGCCGAACTTCCGTCACTGGACTGTGTGGGTGGACGGAGACTGTTATTGCAGATCCCTGAGCTACCTCCACCACTTGCTGGGTGGCGCAGAACGGAATGATGGCTGTATGACCGCATTGGACAGACTTTACCAGGTGCACTTTCATCCTGCTTGGAGCCTCATTTCTGCAATGTCACGCACGAACTGTCGGGAAACAGGTGTAATGCAACAGGGCCGGCCCCCGTGCACTGACTGTGTGGGTGTTACCGGAGACTGTTTATGTCAGATCCCTGAGCTACCCCGCCACCAACTTGCTGGGGTGTGAGCAGACGGATGATGGCTATGACCGCATTGGCCAGACTGACCAGATGCACTTTATCATGCTTGGAGCTCATTTCATGGGAATGGTTACCAAGAACTGTCAGGGAACAGGTGTAAGTGCACAAGGCCGAACTTTCCGTGCACTGGACTGTGGTGGTGTGACGGAGACGGTTATTGCAGATCCTTGAGCTACCGCCACCAAACTTGCTCGGGGGTGGAGGCAGAACGGATGATGCTGTTGAACCGCATTGGACAGACTTACCAGTATGCACTTTCATCATGCTTTGAGCTCCATTTCATGCCATGTACCCAGAACTGTCAGGAACCAGGTGTATAGTGCAACAAGGTCGAACTTCCGTGCACTTGGACTGTGTGGGTGTGACGAGACTGTTTATTGCAGGATCCTGAGCTACCTCCACCAACTTGCTGGGGGTGGAGCAGAACGGATTGATGCTGTATAACCGGCATTGGCAGACGTACCAGGTGCACTTTCAATCTGCTTTGGAGCCTCATTTCATGCAATGTTCCAAGAACTGTCAGGGAAACAGGTGTAAGTGGCAACAAGGCCGAACTCCGTGCACTGGACTGTTGTGGGTGTGCGAGACTGTTATTGCAGATCCTAGCTACGCCACCAACCTTGCTGGGGGTGGAGCAGGAAACGATGATGGCATGTATGAACCGCTTGACAGACTTACCAGGTGCACTTTCATCAATGCGTGGAGTCTCATTTCATGCAATGTACTCAAGAACTGTCATGAACCCGGTGTAAGTGCAACAAGGCCGCAACTTCCGTTCACTGGACTGTGTGTGTGTGACGGAGACTGTTATTGCAGATCCTGGCTACCGCCACCCCAACTTGCTGGGGGTGGAGCAGAAACGGATGATGGCTGTATGAACCGCATTGTACAATGAGCTTACCAATGCACTTTCTCATGCTGGAGCTCATTTCTGCAATGTAACCAAGAACTGTCAGGGAAACAGGTTGTAAGTGCAACAAGGCCGACTTCAATCCGTGCACTGGACTGTGTGGGTGGTGACGAGACGTTATTGCAGATCCTGAGCTACCGCCCCCAGCTTGCTGGGGGTGGAGCAGAACGGATGATGGCTCTATGAAACCGCATGGGACAGACTTACCAGATCACTTTCATCTGCTTGGAGGCTCATTTCATGCAATGTACCAGAACTGTCTAGGGAAACAGGGTGTAAGTGCAACAATGCCGAACTCCCGTGCACTTGACTGTGTGGGTGTGAACGAGACTGTTAGTGGCAATCCTGAGCTACCGCCACCAACGTGCTGGGGGTGGAGCAGGAACGGATGATGGCTGTAGGACCCGCATTGGACAGACTTACCAGATGCACTTTCCACATGCTATGGAGCTCATTTTCATGCATGTTACCAAGACTGTCAGGGAAACAGGTGTAAGTGCAACACGGCCCGACCATCCCGTGCACTGGACTGTGTGGGTGGGACGGAGACTGTTATTGCAGATCCCTGAGCTACCTCCACCAACTTGCTGGGTGTTGAGCAAAGGATGGATGGCTGTTATGAACCGCATGGGACAGACTTACCAAATGCACTTTCATCTGCTTTGACTCATTTCATGCAATGTACCAAGAACTGTCAGGGAAAACAGGTGTAAGTGCAACAAGGCCGAACTCCCGTGGGGCACTGGATCTGTGTGGTGTTACGGAGCTGTTTATTGCAGATCCTGAGCTACCGCCACCAACTTGCTGGGGTGGAGCAGAACGGATGATGGCTGTATAACCGCATTGGACAGACTTAACCAGATGCACTTTCACAGGCTTGAGCTCATTCATGCAATGTACCAAGACTGTCAGGGAAACAGTGTGTAGTGCAAAGGCCCGAACTCCCGTGCACTGGACTGTTTGGGTGTGACGGAGACTTTTATGAGGGAGAAGTAAAACTGTGGAATAAATTAGTGTGTCTGTCAAATACGTTCTAAGCTTCGTCTGTTTAATCGGGTCCCAATCCAGGCTGTAAATCATGCCGCACAATCAAAGTACTTGACTGTAGTGCATTGTACTTATATCACGAGAGAATATCTGTCATCTATACATTCTTAATTGCTCCACACCCACTCAAACGCGGTTTTTTTCTCCTCCCTGGTAATACACTCATCTCACAGTTTAGGGTTTCAGACCCGGTATTTCTATATGTAAACACGAACACATGGCTCGATCATTTTTGGCATAATAATAATTTAAAAAAAAATCAGGTTTAACTACCAGTGAGAAGTAACATAATTATTTAAAAATATTTTTTCTTCCTTTTTCTCAAACTTTTTCTACCGTCTGGGCTGGGTAGAATTACCAGAGCTGTCTCTGCTAATCGGGAAAGGCGATTTAAGAGAAAAAGTCCCACTTGCAAACACCAGCTCGTAAGAAAGGTAGTTTATTACTCCCCGAATAGAGAGCGATCTCTGGAATGCGTCGTCGGGGACCATTGCCCTTCTCCCTTCGAACGACCTTCCCGACGACGATGCACATGACACAACGAACGAAGACAAAGCCGATGACAGACCGCGACGTGAACTCCCCTTCCTTACCCATGTCTTGTTCTCCATCATGGGTCCTTCTCCCCTATCCCCTAGGCGAGATTATGCTTTATGACCTAACGGTTGACGCGTCCTTACTCCACATAATACACAAAACAAAAATTAAAAATAATACGAATAAACTAATAGAACTTAAATACTAATGCCCGGAATTAACTACTACTAATGAGAAAGTGACTCTTTATTTTCTTAAAATATCGTTATGGTGGCTTTCAGTAGCGCCCTAGGCCCTCATTTCCCGTAAGCTTCAGATACAAATATATTTTGCACCAGGGGCTTATCCAAAAACCCCCGCCCCCCTTGGATACCCACGTGTTCTACTGTTGTGTTAACTCGGTTTTCTCGTTGTTGAGGTAAGGGGGTTGACTACAGTTTCGACCCCCCGGGTGGAGGGGTGCACACCAGAACATGTAGAGCAAAGATCTAGCGGGTTTGGGGAGTGGTTCTAGTAAGTTTGAACTAAATTAATGCGACCCCCTGGGGCGGAGGGGGTGCACACCAGAACATAGTAGGCAAAATCAGCTGTGTTGGTGAGGGGTTCTAGGTAAGGGTCGAGCCACAGTTAACTCGACCCCCTAGGCTGGGGGGGTGCACCCAGAACATATTAAGAAGTTTTAGCTGTTTTGGTGAGTGGTTTGGGAAGTGTCTGAGCCACAGTTAACTGCGACCCCCCTAGGCTGGGGGTGTGCACACCAAAACTAGTAGGCAAAGATCAGTGTGTTGGGAGTGGTTTGGGTAAGTTTTGGCCACATTTAAACCTGCACCCCCAGGGGGAGTGAACCAAAAAATAGTAAGCAAAGATTAGTTTTGGGGGAGTGGTTAGGTAAGTGTCTGACCTACAGTTAACTGCGACCCCCAGGCTGGGGGGGGTGCACCCCAGAACATAGTAGAAAAAAGATCAGCTGTGTTGGTGAGTGGTTCTGGGTAAGTGCGACCACATTTAAACTGCGCCCCCCTAGGCTGGAGGGGGGCAACCAAAAATAGTAAGCAAAGATCTAGCGTTTTGGTGAGTGGTTTAGGTAAGGTCTGACCCACATAACTGCGACCCCCTAGGCGGGAGGTGGTGCACAGAACATGTAGAGAAAGATCTGCGTGTTGGGAGTGGTTTGGGTAAGTGCCCGGGCCACATTTAACTGCGCCCCCCCAGGTGGAGGTGGGGCCACCAGAACATAGTAGCGCAAAGTTTAGCGGGGTTTGGGAAGTGGTTGGGTAAGTGTCTGAGCCACAGTACGCGAACCCCTGGGCTGGAGGTGGTGCACCCCAGAACAATGAGCAAAGATCTAGCTGTTTTGGTGGTGGTTTGGGGAAGTGTGACCTACATTTAATGCAAAACCCCTGGGTGGAGGGGTGACCCCAGAACTAGTAAGCAAAGTTAGCTGTGTTGTGAGGGTTCTAGGTAAGGTCGAGTGCAGTTAACTGCCCCCCCAGGCTGGGGGTGGGACACCAGAAATAGTAGGAAAGCTAGCTGTGTGGTGAGGGGTTTTGGGGAAAGGTCTGACCCAATTAACGGGCCCCCCCCCCAGGCGGAGGAGTGCACACCAGAACATAGTAGAGCAAAGATTAGCGTTTTGGGAGTGGTTTCTAGGTAAGTGTCTGGTACAGTTAACGCGACCCCCTAGGCTGGAGGGGGTCACACCAGAACAGTAGAGCAAAAGATCTAGCTGGTTGGTGAGGTTCTAGGTAAGTTTTGCCCAATTTAAACTGCGACCCCCGGGCTGGAGGGGGTTTCACACCAAAATAGTAGAGCAAAGATCTAGTGGTTGGGAGGGTTCTAGGTTAGTGCTGAGTACCGTTAACTGCACCCCCTAGGCTGGAGGAGGTGCCACCGAACAGTAAGCAAAGTTAGCTGTGTTGGTGAGGGGTTCTAGGAAAGGGTTTTGACTAATTTAACGGGACCCCCAGGGGAGGAGGTGCAACCAGAATAGTAGAGCAAAGTTTAGCTTTTGTTGGGGTGGTTTAGAAGTGTCTGCCCTACAGTTAACTGCGAACCCCTAGGCTGGAGGGGTCCCAAAACCAGAAATGTGAGCAAGACTGCTGTGTTGGTGAGGGGTTTTAGGTAAGGTTGAGCCACTTTAAACTCGACCCCCCCCTGGGGGAGGTGCACACCAGAACATAGTAGGCAAAGATCTACTGGGGGGGGGGGTGAGGGGTTTAGGTAAGTGTCGACCCACATTAACTGCGACCCCCCAGGCTGGAGGTGGTGCACACCAGAACATAGTAGAGCAAAGATCTAGCGGGTTTTTGGTGAGTGGGAATTATTAACTCGATTGCAAAATAAAACAAACAAATTGTTAAATTTTCCTACGATGACTGCGACGTTGACGGTTGACGCGCCCTTAACCCAAATTAAAAACTAAAAAAATTTGAAACTAATCAAAAAATAAATCTTCAAAATCTTTATCTTTCAACATCACGGGGCACAATATGACCTAACGTTTGAAGCGCCCAAATTTCCACGCGTCGCCTTGTTCGGAACGACGTTCTGTCTACCTTTTATCAGATCTGGTCACCCTGGCACCCAGGTCACCAATGTTAGAACCCGACCCTGCGGGGGCCCCCAAACAAGAACATTCACGCGCGTTTTCTAATCCCCCCTAAAGATGGACGAGATTCCCACATCGAAAATAAACCGCCTGGGTTTTGGATTGGATCACGGCCTGCCCCTGAAGGGGGGTTTATGATATTTTAAATTATTAAGTTTTTGTTGTGTTTTTTGGGAAAGAAGGAGAAGACAGCGTGATGGGGGGGGGGGAGCATTTAGTGTTGAAAATACTATTTTCTTCTATACTTCAATCATATGATATTATATCGGTCTCCTGTCTGGGTCCGGGGTAGATATGGCACAGAGCATGGCTCTGCTAATCGAAAAAGGGCAATTCAAGAGAAAAAAGTCCACCTCGCAAATACCAGCTAGTAAGAGGGGAGTATATTTCTCTTCGAAACTAGAGGCGAGCTCTGACAACCGTCGTCGGGGAAACTCCCCCTTCCCTTGATGGCCTCCTCGACGGCGATAACAATGACACAACGAACGATGACAAAGACGATGACGACTGCGACGTTTATTAATTCTTATTTCTTTCATAAAACAAACCAGAAACCGTCCCGGGCCTAGGCCCAGATAAAGAAAATTATTTATAATACAACAGTGTTAGCCTTAAGTTCCCCAGAGCATGGCTCTGCTAATCGTAAAAGGCGATTCAAGAGAAAAAGTTCACCTCGCAAACATCAGCTAGTTATAGAGCGGAGTATCTTACTCCCCGAAACTAGAGGCGAGCTCTGGCAATCGTCGTCGGGGACCTTGTCCCCTTCCCTTGACGACCCCCCGGCGACGATGACAATGACACAACGAACGATGACAAAGACGATGACGACCGCGACGTGAGAATCCCCCCCCCCCAAATCCCCTTACCCGTGGCTGGTTCTGACCAGCATGGGCCCCTCCTCCCCCCCCCCCCCTAGGTTAGAGTGGTGTATTATGACCTTATGGTTGACGCGTCCTTAAATCCAATAAAAAACGTGTTCTTAAAGTAAATTACGTAACAATATTTAATTCACATCATACACATTTCAATAATTTTTTTATTTCGACCCCGTCTGGGCCCTGGGTAGTATTGGCCCAGAGCATAGCTCTGTTAATCGTAAAAGTCGATTAAAGAGACAAAGTTGATTTCGCAAACATCAGCTAGTATGAAGAAAAGTATATTACTCCCCGAATCTAGAGGCGAGCTCTGGCAATCGTCGTCGGGGACCTTGCCCCATTCCCTTGACGACCCCTCGACGACAATGACGACAATGACACCATGATTGATGACATAGACAATGACGACCGCGACGTGAGAACCCCCTTTTCCTCCACTTACCCATGGCTGGTTCTGACCAGCATGGGCCCCTCCTCCCTCTACTCCTAGGTTAGAGTGGTGCATTATGACTTAACGGTTGACGCGTCCTTGAATCCAAATAAACCAAAAATTTCCATTTCGATAAATAACAATTGTTTTGCTATGACAATAATAACTATCATTTTATTTTCATATATGGCGGATGGCCTATACACTTAGTATACAATATACTCATAAAACAAACAAGAAACGCATTTCATTATCTTACAAAATTACAGGCGGCGTAATATGACCCAACCGGTTGAAGTGCACTAGTTTCTCACGTCGTCGTCTTGATTGACTTGACGACGGGGTAGAATTGGCCCAGAGTATGGCTCACCACGAACGATGACAAGACAGTTACGACCACGACGTTAGGAACCCCCATTTCCTCCCCTTACCCGTGGCAGGTTCTAACCAGCATGGGCCTATCCCCTCCTTATCCCCTAGGCTAGAGTGCTCCATTATGACCTTACGATTGACGCGTCCTCAATCCAATTAATATATCAACACTTTATTATTTTCTTTTCATAAACTTATTAAACAATACACATTTCACACATTAATTAGTTAACAACATCACAGACGCGCAATGTATGACCTAACTGGTTGAAGCGCCCTATTGCTTCTCCCGTCGTGTTGATTACTACTTCATCTTCAAAATTGATGTGATAAATGGTGATAGTTGATGATGAAGTACGATTACATAAAAGTTAAGCCTTGTACGGGTTTCGAACCCACGTCCTCGTAGAGCCATGCGCTTCGACCAGTGCCCTAATCGTTTGTCGGCAATATTCATAGAAGTAACAACTGAGAAATAATTATTTAGCTCAATAAAGACATAACCTAACAGCTACACTGTTGTAAAAATATGTAATTTTTTTAAAATGCAATCGTCGTGTTGGATTTAAAAAAATAATTTAAGTAATAAAAGACTATAATAACGGCAAATAAGGAATCCATATTTCATCAAAAACATTAATACTAGTAAATTTAAATTGAATAACATTTTATGAACCTTGGTCTCGGTCTTGTCACGGCCTATGCGATTATCTTAGTTCTAACCTCTTTGATATTATCGACATATCTTTCAAAACAAAGTGCTCTGATGGCTGTGCATCATTTTTGTTTGTTTCGTTACCAAGGTTAATTGTTGTGTATTTCAGTGTGACTTTTTAGGTGATATTCGAAAAGGGCAAGTAAGGAATATTATTTAAACACTTTGATGACGCAGATAAACCCGGGAGAATCAGGAGTGGTATATTATACTGGACGCCTTCACCTCAAGATAAATATTAGCCAGGATAATCCACCTAGACCCTGGGAACCAAGGCCTGTGGGCTGGGCCCGGGGAAGTATTTGGCCCTGGGTATTTCTGTGTCGATCGTACAAGGCGAGACAAGAGGCAAGGCTATCTCGCAAACATCAGTTAGGCCTAGTTATCAGGGGAGGATATTACTCCCCGACACTAGAGGCGAGCTCTGGCCGGTGACGAGAGAAACTTACCTAAGACACCCCTTGCCCGTGGCTGGTTCTGACCAGCACGGTTGTGTCCTCCCTACAGGCCCTACCCAAGACAAGTATGGCGCGTTATGAACTAATGGTTAACGCGCCTTTAGTTCTAATAAACCAAATTATGATCGTTTAAATGCCTCTGTTTAATATCCACGACCACGACGTGAGAACATCCCCTTTACTCCCCCGTCCCATGGCTGGTTCTGACCAGCATTTGCATGGGCCTCTCTTCCCCGTATCCCCTAGGCTAGAGTGCTGCATTATGACCTAACGGTTGACGGGCCCTTTATCCAAATAAACCAAAAACCCTTATAGATCCCGTGCCAGATGTCAACAGTGGATAGAAAAAACGAGTGTTGGATTTGCGACAGCATCTTAGTTTGGTGTATTTGGATTAAGGACGCGTCAACCGTTTGGTCACAATTCACCACTCTAGCCTAGGGATATGGGGAGGAGGAGCCCATGCTCGTCAGAACCAGCCACAGGTAGGGGGAGAGAAGGGGGTTTCTCACGTCGCGGGCGTCGTATTTTTTGTCATCGTTCGTTGTGTCACTGTCATCGTCGCCTGGGAGGTCGTCAGGGGAGGGGGCAAGGTCCCCGACGCCGATTGCCAGAGCTCGCCTCTAGTTTCGGGGAGTAAGATACTCCGCTCTAACAAACTGATGTTTGTAAGGTGGACTTTAATATGCTGCAAAATAACAAATTGCGTTGTGTGATGCCCACACTGACTAATAAAATTCGTCATCCTTCGTTTCGACTCTCACGTAGAGAAGAGGTGGTATTGTCCATAATTCGAATAAGCCACACGTCTAACTCACGCATATCTCTTTACCAGAGAAAGGGTTTTTTCCAGAGATGTGACACATTTGATGTACCATTAACCGTACATCATATGCTAGCAGAATGTCCGCAATTTGATCTCTCCTATTCATACGAAGAACTTCTATCATATGATTACGGCGCCAAAATTTCTTAATTTCTCATTTAAAGTAATTTATTTAGCAAAATTTAATTCAGATCAAACACATTTACTTTATTTATTTATTTCTATTCTCATAAATAACTTTTGTTTTGCTAGTAGACCTACTATCATCATTTTATTTTCTTATATACCTAAGAAATTCATTTATTCAATAATCATGTGAATCATTAATCATTAACTCATTTCTTCAACATTCAATATCAGACAGCGCAATATGACCTAACCGGTCCTAGTTTCTCACGTCGTCGTTGAAAGCAAATTTTTGAATGTTTGATTGGTTATTGCTTTACCAGGCATCGCTTTCCATAGCGGCCGTTCGCGGAAGGTATTGCTAATCGAAAGCCGCTATTTTATGTGATTAATTAATTATTAATTTGTGTTTCCCTATGTCAGTCAACTCAGCTGTGGACGACCGCGACGTGAGAAACCCCCCTTTCCCTTCCATTATCTGCGGCTGGTTCTGACCAGCATGGGCGTCTGGGCCCGGGGTAGAATTGGCCCAGAGCATGGCTCTGCTAATCGTAAAAGGCGATTCAAGAGAAAAAGTCCACCTTGCAAACATCAGCTAGAAAGAGCGGAGTATCTTACTTCCCAAACTAGAGGTGAGCTCTGGCAATCGTCGTCGGGGACCTTGCCCCCTTCCCTTGACGACCCCCCGGCGACGATGACAATGACATAACGAACGATGACATAGACGATGACGACCGCGACGTGAGAAACCCCCTTCCTCCCCTTACCCATGGCTGGTTCTGACCAGCATGGGCCCCTCCTTCTCCCCCCCTTAGGCTAGAGTGGTGCATTATGACCTAACGGTTAACGCGTCCTTAATCCAAATAAACCAAAATAAATCCCCTCCTCCCCCCCCTTAGGCTAGAAAGGTACTATTATAACCTAACGGTTGACGCTTCCTTAATCCAAATAAACCAAAAAACCGAGCCTACGTAATGGCCGTGTAGGCCCTACTCTTATTCGGCATATTTACAGCTATTTAAGTGGTCAAGTCCTCTTTGAACCTTTATAATATTGTTAAGTTAAAATAAATTTTATCAAACATATACGTATTATTCGACCAATTTTTTGTGTGTGTATATTTCTATGGTTATAATAGCGAAATATAAAACTCGTATTTTAGAGACTTACTGGTAAAATACTTGGTAAACACAGCTGTAAAATGATCAGTCCTCCTTTTAAAATGCTATGTGTGAATATAAACTCTCAACATGACCTAGTAATGTTTAAAGAAGCCAACAAAGGTAAAGATCATTTGGCATTTTGCTTTGCCCACACAATGGCCGGAGGCCGGCTGCAAATAAGCAAAAGGTACAGCAGCGTTCATGCGCCACCTAGACCTACTATATACTATCCCAACATATTTGTTCTCATAGTGCATAGGTTCACGGTTGTACTGGACCTCTACGCTCCTTATGACCAACCGTTGACGCGCCCTTAATCCAAATCAACTTTAAATTAAGAAAATCCCAGTCTGGGCCCGGCACATTATTTGGCCCAGAGCATTGTTTTGCTAATCGTCGATGGTGATCAAAGAAGAAAATTCCATCTTGCAAACATCAGCTTGTATCAGTATCAGCTTTATAAAAGATGATGATCTTATACTTGTGTGCGAGGCCCATTCTGAATAGGTTTCAGTTAGTAACAGCACAACTGCCAGTTTCCTGGTTCTGAAAATAAAAGAAAACAATATAAGGGTGTAATCCTGTCAAATAAGATCGTATATTGACGCTTGGAGGAAAAAATTGCGATGTCGCTGAATTTTTGCAGAGATCTTCCTTATATAATACTAATCAACATACTAAAACTCCCCTACAATCGGACTGGAGCTTCAGTCGCCATATTGGAAAATGGCGGCCAAAAGGTGTTTGTTATCGAATATCTCCAAATTGGTTTGAGATAGACAAAATATCTCAATGGCAGAAATATTCCCCATTTAATTCTTTACAAAACAGGTATCTTTTATAGTTTTGGTAGGGGCAACGGTTACGTCACAAAATCGTGGTTTATATGTTGCTTATTGGAGTACCAGCTTATTTCCAAATTTTCACGCCCAGCATCAAACAATGCCCGGTAAATCCGTAAGAAATCGATTTAAATACAAAAGGACTTTTGTACGGGGTTCATGAAAGCTTCCATTAGTATTTTAAAAAATCAGGTCTGCGAAATCGAATTTTGCATTTACCCGGAATTTGGGTTTTTCCGTTGTTGGCATTTCCTCAAAAATGCCCTTTTTGACTGTACATTATTAAGCACTTTATAGCATTGGAGGAAAAATTCTTTCTACGCACATTGAAATGACTCAAATAATGATCCGATTTCAATCAAAGTTTAAATCCAATATGGCTGCTAATTTGTAATATCCACACCATCAAAGTGAATTATGTAACAAAAAGAGTGTAAAAACAGCACGAAAACAGTATTCATATTGTGAATATTAGGAATTAGCAGCCATATTGGATTTAAACTTTGGTTGTAATCGGATCATTATTTAAGTCATTTCAATGTGCGTAGAAAGAATTTTCCTCCAATGCTATTTAGTGCTTAATAATGGACAGTAAAATATGGCATTTTTAAGCGAGCGAAGCGAGCGTTTCCATTTGACTCTGCCGGAAAAATTTGTCACTCGTTTTGTTTTTTTTTTGTTTTTTTGTTTTTTTTTTTTTGTTTTTTTTGTTTTTTTTTGTTTGTATGTCTCGCCATAACGTTCGAACGGAGGCTCGGATCGAGTTGAAATTTTGACCATCCGCAAGCTTTGTTCTCGATTGAATGCCATTAGTTTTGTGGCAAAATCGTTCAAAAAGTTAAAAAGTTACATTAAAGTTAATCGAAAGTTTTTTTTTCAAACTAACCGGCGACAAAATCTGAGATAGCCAAATCATTTAGAATGTCCGTCCGGTCACGAATATGTTAATTTTAGTTTGATCCGATAAGTAGTGTAGATGGAAATTACATTATAACAAAAGTAACGTTGCCATGGCAACGAAAAGACGCGCGAAGTTTCTAATGCACTGCCACCTAGAAGTAATCAAAATACTTTCGAGGAAGCAGTCTATTATTTGTCACCAAAGAGTTTAAATATTTTTCCCAATGAGTCAAGGTCCTCTAGATGGCGGTGGATTTTATCCACAAAGTAAAGATTTACACACGGGTTTACCCAAATACCTTGGCAATAATAAATAATATCGAAAACATGGCCCTGTGGACAGCGAACGTCGCAAATTTTAAAATTTAAAAAAATGTGCATTGTGGGTCTAGCTATAGCACGTGCTCGCTTATCAACGCGTCCAACTGAGCGTTTCCTAGTTTAGGAAATGCTAACAATGGGAAAACCCAAATTCCGGGTAAATGCAAAATCCGAATTCGCAGAACTGATTTTTTAAAATACTAATGGAAGCTTTCATGAACCCCGTACAAAAGTCTTTTTGTATATAAATCGATTTCTTACGGATTTACCGGGATTGTTTGATGCCGGGCGTGAAAATTTGGAAATAAGCTGGTACTCCAATAAGCAACATATAAACCACGATTTTGTGACGTAACCGTTGCCCCTACCAAAACTATAAAAGATACCTGTTTTGTAAAGAATAACTAAATAAATAAATAAATAAAATAAATATTTGTAAATAATAATTAACTAACTAATAAACTACAATATCAGCACAGGAGGCGCAGTATGACCTAACGGTTGACCGCCCTTAAACCTAATATCTTCAAACTTCGACTTCGTTCTTCCTTTATTTCCATTTAAACTAATAATTTTTCTTTTTTTATTTTACTATCATCACAATCATTTTGTTTTTTGTTATTAAGATAGAAAAGAAAAGAATCATTTTACACACCATAAACTCATTTCATTATATTTTAATATCCCAGGCTGCGCAATATGACCTCACCGGTTGAAGCGCTGTTGTTTCTCACGCCGCCGTCCCTTGATTGCTCTTGATTGCTCTTCTAAACTTTGAAGGCGATTTTCAAGAGATAAAGCATATTTCGCAAACTTCAGCTATATGTAGGGTAGCTTTCTCCCCGAAACTTAAAGCGAGCTCTGGCGTTCAGCCTCCCGTTTCCCCTTCCCATGACGACCTAGGTCTAGGCCCGCCTAATATTACTAGGAAAACGCTTAAGTCCCGCCGCGTTGTTGGATGAGCGTAATTGGTGCATTGACCTGCCATGTGTTATGCAGATTTTCTGTTGTTTTGTGAAAAAATTTATTACTAAGTCGATTTTTTTAAATTAAATTAAATTAAATAAAAAATTAACTTTATTCTTTTATTTTTTCTTAATCGTAATTTTAAAAAAAGAAAAAAAAATCGTAAAATTGCTATTTTCATAACAAATAATTATTCGATTGCGCTCAAATTTTACACGAATATAATAATTCATAAAATTAAGGTTCTGTAAAAAAATCATTACAATAGGATAAAGCATGTAGGTGTTATAAGTGAAAGAATTGTTAAAAAAAAGAAAAAACCCGTAAAATTTCGATTTTCATGAGAAATAATTTTTCGATTGTTCTCAAATTTCACACGAATATTTTAATTAATAAAATTAATTTTTTGTAAAAAAATCATCAAAATGGGATTAAGCATGTAGATGTTATAAGTCGAAGAATTTATTTAAAAAATCGAAAAAAAATCGTAAAATTGCGATTTTCATGAAAAATTTCGATTGCGCTCAAAAACGTGGCAGTTCTAAGTTCGGATATTTTGAAGGTCTCTATAAAATTTCATCGCAATCGGAGTATCGGTTTAGCCGGAATCGTGGGGACAAACAGACAAAAATACAAAAAAAAAAAAACATTTCGGATTTTTTTCTCCAGTGTAGTGGAATGGAATCTTCGCTTCGCTCGCTACGCTCATCCAATAAGATAGTAAAAATTAAAATAGCTATTTTTTACTTGATATATCCCCGCAACTGTCGGCCTACTAGCACACCGGTACTTGTCAGCGGCGCCCTATGGCCACCTAGATGATTGGTGTTGTGAAATAAAGTCTGCCCGTGGACAAATTAATTGCTCCTTCTACAACATATTCTTATAGTGAGTCAATAACAAATCCAGGATCTATTCTAGGGACGAGGTCTGAGCTTTCCCATATTCATGTGAGGAAATCCTTGGAGAAATCTTCAGTAAGGATTTTTAGTGGCGGGTATTGATCCGAGGACGTAACAAACTATAGTTTTGCTGAGTAACGCGAGTGAAAACTACATTGTTTACAATGTTATTATTACGAAACACGATTTGTTGTGCGCTGCTAAACGTAAGTTACAGTTATTTGCCTCCACACTCGTAGCTTCATAGACCAACAGACTGTAATAATAAGCACCTTTAAATTAAATCTTTAACGGACAAAATAAATTCGTATTTTTAGTGTCTACTCATTAACATTAGTTATAACAGATTCATTCGAATATGCCTCACACTAACTCACAGATATCTCTTAACTAGACAAAAGGTTATTCCCAGATGTGACACATGTGATGTAAATTTAATCGTACATCTTATAATGTACCAAATGTGATGCCTTGCGCACGTAATTTGATCTCTCCCAATCATATGAAGAACTTCTATCATATGATAACGGCAACAAACCTTTTAAATTTCTTATCCAAAGTAATCTATTATCATACACATTTCTTTAATTTATTTATTTTCATTTACATAAATAACTATTGTTTTGCAATAACTATCATCATCAACATTTTCTTTTCTTTAATATACACTTACAAAACTATCTTATCATCAAACACACCATTAATTCATCTCATCTAGTTTCATTATCACAGGCGGCGTAATATGACCTAACCGGTTGAAGCGCCCTAGTTTCTCACGTCGTCGTCGTAGCATTGTCAGGGCCTGCGGGGTTTTGCCCATTGTCTCCAGCAACAGGTGGCGCGTCGGCAACTACTGCGCCGGCGTCGCCAGGGCAAGAGTGCATGTAACACGACAGGGACCATTATAACAATCGGCTTTTGCAGTTGGTGTGGAGCTAGGGCTAAAAATATTTTAATGGCACATGAAATTGGAGAAAATATTAACATGCCTTAGTGAAAGAAAACTTACATGACAAAATTAATATAATTTTAAACAGTTGGCGATGAAAACATAAACTCTATCCACTCCGTAACAGAAATGATTTTCAGTCAGGGACATTCAACTTAAGGCCGACCAAGCCAACCCTGTAGGCACCGACACCATCGACGAGCGAACAACGACCAACTAGAGACCGGCATATTTAAGTAGAGAACAGCGTTCAATCAAGTTGGACACGGTTCCACCCGCGGACAGCGCCTTAAAACTTATTACATATGACGGCTCCAATGTCTCCGTTTACTCATTCCTAAGCCGAGAACTGATGGACTTGAGTCCACAACAGAAGTTAATAACTTCTGCCTAAAGAAGGAATCAACCTCCTGGACTGGAAGCTGAGCCTCTAACCACAAGACCAACAAACTACACCTGAAGGCACATTGGCTGTAGGCCTATGTTAATGGTTAAAACTACTTGCCTCTCCTTTCTCTCTCGCTCCTACGTGGCTGGTTCTGACCAGCGTGGGATTTTAATCCCCACAATCCCTAGGCTCTGGCGCATTATGACAACTTACCCCTCATTCCTCCCCTAACCCGTGGCTGGTTCTGACCAGTATGGGCCCCTCCCCGCATATCTCCTAGGCAAGAGTGGTGCATTATGACCTAGCGGTTGACGCGCCCCTCTAATATAAATAAACCAACAAAAATCTGACGCATTATGACCTAACGGTTGACCCTCCCTTAACCCAAACAAACGTAAACTAATTTGATGCGCCCTTGATAAAAATTACTAGCAACAGCAGTAATACCATGTTAACTCTTCTTCCAGTTTGAACAGAGCGCCGTATACATTGTGTTCGTCTGGTTCTAAGTTTGAACTTTCAGTTTAATATCAAAGGTTAACTTTGGTTTTATCAGGACTGAATATGATGTGCTGCGCACGCAATTAGATCTCTCCCAATCATATGACTATAGCTTCTATCATATGATAACGGAGACAAACTTTCTTTATCTCTCTTTCGAACCCAGCAATACGTAAGTAATGGTAAAGTGATGGCTACTTGCCGGCACTTCTGGCCACTGCTGGACATTGCCTGTCGAGCACCTGAGAAGTGTCGAACCATCAATGGTAAACCATTTTGTGGTAGGCCAAACCCTAAAATTCAGATGTCATAATCATTTTATTTTCCTTCAAATAACTTTGTTCCTATTATAAACATCTCCATTTCCTTCTTTAATTTTTTTAACTTATAAAACAATATAAAAAACTCAATATTTTATTAAACACTATCGCAGGCGGCGCAACATGACCTAATCGGTTGAAGCTCCCTAGATTCCCATGTCGTCGTTGAACGGATTTACGTCCTGTGGCTCGTTGGTCTTGTGGTTAGTGTATCTTCTTCCAATGCAGAAGGTCTAGGGTTCGATTCCCGCCAAAGTACGAAGTTTTTTAACTTCTGATTTGGACTAAAGTTCATCAGTTCGTGTCTTAGGAGCTCGTAAACGGTGACATTGGAGCCGTCCTAGCAACCAGACACATAATAAATTAAAAGTTGTTCTGAATCGGCCTTGAAGATTCTGGCGTTGATCCGCGGGTTATCGGCGGCTAACGCTCACTCGTCGAGTGCGTCGGGGCCTACAGGGTTATCTTGATAGCTTTGGATACTGTCCCCCATTGAAAATCATGACTGAGTGGGAAGACTCTAAACCGGAATGTATTTCTTCATTTATCGGATGAACTTAATGTACGTTTTAAAAGTAATTTCACTCCACACCTTAGCAGCTCTTTGACTTTGAGTCGGAGTTGGGACGATTAAAATGCAATCGTTTCAATTGGGAGATTAGGAGCGAGCTGGTGGATACATGTTTGATAATCGCGCGTGCGATGGGTGGGGTCAAATTTGATTGAAATTTGAGCATGAATAGTGTCCTCAATAAAACAGTGACATTACTTTGTATAGCCACCACATACATCCCCAAGTCTATTTGTTATATACAATTATCCTTTAATCAAACAACGATTTATTTAAATTTTTATATTGAGGAGGTTGCTTCGTAGGCCTAACACGTCTAACTCAAAGATATCTCTTAACCAGAGAGAAGGTTGTTTCCATATGTGACACATGTGATGTACCATTATCCGTACATCATATGCTAGTAGAATGTACTGAACATGATGATTTGCGAACGCAATTTGATCTCTCCCAATCATAGAACGAACTTCTAACATATGATAACGGCGAAAAACTTTCTACATTTCTCATTCAAAGTTATAATATTTCTAACCAAATCGTCGTCGGGGACCTTGCCCCCTTCCCTTGACGACCCCCCGACGACGATGACGACAATGACACTACGAACGATGACAAAGATAATGACGACTGCGACGTGAGATTTCTCCCCCTTTCCTCTTCTACCCGTGGCTGGTTCTGAACAGCATGGGCCCCTCCTCCACAGCATTCACAGCCGAAGAATTTTGAAGGAGAGTTTGGCTGCTGTTAATTTTTTTTATTTCAAATTTTTGTTTATGTGGGGGATTTCCATTTAACAAGAAACTCTATCAAACTAGTTTTGTGCCATAAAACCCCAATAACTAACTAACTAACTCTATCAAACTTGCGAAACTGTTCCTAGCTTGGCCCAGAGCGTGGCTCTGCTAGGGCGAGGAAAGAGTCTATCTCACAAACATCATCTAGTAAATAGCGGAGCACATTGCTCCCCAAAACTAGAGGCGAGCTCTAACAGTCGTCGTCGTTGACATTTCCCACTTCCCTTGACGACCTTAATGACGACGACGACATTGAGAACACGAACGATGACTTACCCGTGGCTGGTTCTGACCAGCATGGCCCCTCCTCCCCACCCCCCTTAGGCTAGAGTGGTGCAATATGACCTAACGGTTGACGCGTCCTTAATCCAAATAAACCAAAACAAAGACGATGGCTACCGCGTTGCGATAACCTCCACTTTATTCCCCCTATCCTTGACTGGTTCTGACCAGCATAGGATTTTACTCCCGTTTCCCCTAGGCGAAAGCGGCGTATTCTGACCTGACGGTTGACGCGTCCTTAATCCTTAAAACTTGGTATTATAAATGCAGATATCTTATCGTTGTTGTTCACCTCAAATGGAGAGAGAAGGTATTGGTTCTTAACCGTCGATATCGCAACATCCGCGGCGACAAACTTTTTAAAATTATTATTTGAAGTTATTTGTTATACCATAATTAAGTATCATCTAAATTCTATATTATTCATCTTTTTAACTACATTTTATTATTAGTTTGATCACTACCGTCTTTATCATATAACATTTATTTATAAAATTAGAAAAAAATATAAAACACTAACACAAAATTCAGTTCTTAAACGTACAATGCCACTGGCCGTGCAATATGACCTTCCCGGTTCGAGTGCCCTAGTTTCTCACGTTGTCGTGTTGTGAATGCATGTATGCATGTCGTGCATTGGTTTGGAACACTACTCTTGCAGGGAATCACAGGTGGATTCAACTCATTGGTTTCTGTGGTTCCTTTCATTTCTGTACAAGCAACATTAATCCCCGAACCTAGAGGCGAGCTCTGGCAGTCGTCGTCGTGGACCCCTCCCCATCCCCTTGACGACCTCCCCGACGACACCAACATGACAACACAAACGAAGACATAGACGATGACGACCACGACGTACCCCCGTCTGGGTCCGAAGTAGATTTTGTCCCAGAGCCTTAAAACAAACTTAGAACTATTTATGAGGCATGTATTTACCAATAGAAAAACCAGGAGATGTCAGGAGCATCCTAGCCCTATAGTTATCATCAACAAGCAACAAACTCGGTATATTTATTAACTAACAATATCACATGCCGCGCAATATGACCCACTCCATTGAAGCGCCCTAGTTTCTCACGGGGTTCTATATTGGGTGTAGACGCGTTTGACACTGCGAGTACGCGGGTTCGTGTCCCGCATAAGGCCTGGGTTTTAGTAATTGTCCTGCACCCTCATCTATCAACTCTCATCGTTTAAATATCAATATTACCAAAATATAGTCGTATTAGAATCGAGCATGTAGCTATCGATTTGAGAAATCATCATAATAGAATTAGTGAAGATGCAAATATTTCGTACTTATTCATACACTGCATCCATTTTATTGGATAAACTTAAAAGAGATGTGTTTCTAATCTTATTTCGCGGCCATCTTGAATTATGGCGCCAACATTTTGTTTATTTATCCGGAGTACATTTCTCCGTCTTGGCCCGGGGTAGAACTGGCCCAGAACACGGCTCTGCTAATCGTACAAGGCGATTCAAGACAGAAAGTCCACCACGCAATCATTAGCTATTTAAGAGGGGAGTGTTTTACTCCCCGAAACTAGAGGCGAGCTCTGGAAAGCGTCGTTGGGACGCCTCTTCTTTCCCTTGACGACCTTATCGACGACGATGACAATTACACAAAGAACGATAACAAAGACGTGACGACCGAGACGTGAGAAACCCCCTTCCTCCTCCTACCCGTGGCTGGTTCTGACCAGCATGGTCTCCTCATTCCTATATCCCCTAGGCTAGAGAGGCACATTATAAACCAACGGTTGACCCAACCTTCACCCAAATAAAAAAATAAAAACAAATCCATCCAATCTAAGTCTCCCTATTCTTGTCTTGTTTCAGGTGTCCACGGCTTCAGTTGATGTAGTCGCCAACCAAGTTCCGCGCTCAGACAACCAGACGTGAAAGGTTTTTTGATAAGTCCTGTCTCAAACTGTTTTAAAACATTTCTGAACACAGCGGAAAACTTGTCATAGAACAGGAAGGTAGTGATTCAGAATCCTCCTATCTAATAACGGCGACAAACTATGTCATTTATAACTTTGCAGACATTTTCTTTACATTTAATTTTTTTACCGAGTAACAACTTTTCTTTTGCTATCACCATCATCTTTATGATATTCTCTTCTTTCATCGACTTTGAAAACAACATTAACGTCTAACACACCACAAACTCAATTAATTAACAATAATACCGGCTGCGCAACATAACCTAACCGGTTGATGCGCCCTAGTTTCTCACGTCGACGTAAATTGTTGCTGAAATGTATGCATACAGTGCAAGCTACGAGATACGTGTGCAAAGTTTAGTTTGAGAAATTGTCTACAAAGCACGCTAGTCTCTCAATTCCTCACCAGGTAGCGTGCGAGTCGCAAGTAATTCCGAGATCACTCTAACTCTGAGCAAAGAGATAGTCATACGTAGCGTGTGAGACTCTGATGAGGGAGGTCACGGGCTCGAATCCCACCACCGGCAATCCTGACTGAAAGTTTTCCCCGAGGTTTTCTTCAGTAGTTAATGCGAATGCTGGTAGTGAGTCCTCTGTAACAGCCCTCGGGCATTCCCTTATCATATGGACATCAATCCAGAAGTTAAACAATCTATCTCAGCGGGGTATCAGGACCTACGGGAGTGTTTCCCAATTAATGAAGTTGAGAAACCTTCTTATCAGTTACCTAACACCCTAATAACCTGGTTAGTCACCTACACCGGCCATCCTTACTTAAAAGTGTTATTCACACGGTAGCGTGAGAGTCGCAAGCAATACCGTGTTAACTCTACTTCCAGTTTGAACAGAGCGCCGTATACTTTGTGTTCGTCTGGTCCTGAGTTTGAACATTCAGTTGTGCGTTATGACCTCACAGTAGACGCGCCCTTAATCCAAATATACTAAAAACATTCAGTTGAACATCAAAGATAACTTTGGTTTTATCAGGCCGGAATATGATACCTTGCGCACACAATTACATCTCTCCCAATCATATGACTGGCTTCTTTCATAATTATAATAACGAACGTCGACAAACTTTCTTTATTTCTAATTCGACCCAGCCATGCCTTATTAATAACAAGTGATGGCTACTTTGGCTTTGATGGCCCTTCTGGCCACTGCTGGACATTGCCCTTCCGAACACCTGAAAAGTGTCTATAACCATCAATGGCAAACCATTTTGTGACAAGCAAAACCTAAAAATTCATCCATCAAAATAATTTGATTTTCTCACAAATAACTTTCTTCTCTTTTGCTATTATTATCATCTCCATCACATTCTTTTCTTTAATTAACGTTGAAAACAATATAACAAACAAACAACAAACGCATTATTTTAAATCTACTCATCACAGGCAGCGCCATATAACCTAACCGGTTGAAGCTCCCTAGATTCTAAGGTCGCCGTTCCATGTTTTCCAAAATTGTTACGTTCAAGTGAGCCACTCCTGGCGAATATATGTTGATTCTCTCGCATGTTGGGCGGGCTTCCTGGTTTCCAAGTTTCCTTGATAAAATAGTGACATTACTTTGTAACCACCACATACACTCCCACGTCTATTAGTTATATACAATTAACTTTTAAACTATGAACGTATTATTTAAACTTTTATATTGAGGAGGTTGTAGTGTAGGCCAAACACGTATCACTGCTCCCAGATGTGACACATTGTGATGTATCTTTAGCCATACATCATATGCCAGCAGAATGTAACAAATATGACGCCTTGCGCACGCAATTTGATCTCTCCCGATCACATAAAGAACAATCTCTCTTAGGATAACTGCGACACACTTTCTAAAATTCTCATTTAAATTGATATATTTCACAAAATGAGATTTACCCATTTTCCTCACATTTTTTGATTAAATAAATATTTTTTCATTTGCTGTTACTATTTTCATCAATTTCAAACACACCATAAACTTACGATATCTCGGGTGGCGCAAATGACCTAACTGGTTGAAGCGCCCTATTTTCTGGCGTCGCCGTCAGTAAGATGGTTTTTAGGCCTCTAATCTAACAGCTTACTTAGCCTCTAAACTTTAGGTGGCTGTTCATGATAGATATTTAGGCCGCTAACTTAACAGCCACTGCCTCCTAGATGTTGCTCGTGGCTCTGCCACGAGGACCGTGTTTACAGCTACCGTAGCCTTTAACTTTAGGTGGCTGTGCATGATAGATGTTTTTAAACCAATCACAACACAGATTTGCATTGTTAACTTTATCGCGCCAATGCTTGACATACAATAACATTCAGCAATCAGTAAGTAGGCCTAGCCTAGCCCTACTTAAGGAGATTATAGAATGATTGACTATACACTGTACAGTTTATTAAACATAATTGATGGTAAAAAAAATAAATGTATTTATTAAGACAACGTGACGTAAGCCCTACATAACCTCACATGGCCTAGCCCTAGCTGGGGGCTAGGCCTAGTGCCGCAATAAACGTTTATAATTCAGTTGACATTTCTGCCCAATCGATAGCCACATGTTTTCTTTTATATTCTTATCTTTGTATAAAGTCACAGATTTTGTATATAGTAGTGGCCTTTTCATGAATTCGTTCAATAGCTTATCATCGAACAATAGCTGATGTTCCTTGGGATCCATTTTTGCCATTGTTTACGTTTTCAATCGGATATGACCGGAAATTCTCGGCTCGAGTCTTTCTCTGATTGGTTAAAAGCTTAATGTTAAGTTAGCTGCTAAGTAAAAGTTTGGAGTTGCAAACTTTCGGTTGCTGATAAGTGTAAGTTAAAGGCTAAGTTTTGGTCATGAACAGACTAGCTACTAAGTTGTTGTGAATGGCCCTTAATACTCTGTTAACGCACGGACTGGGGGCGGAAAGCGAGGTTTTCCACGGACGTCGTTTTCTCCGCCGGGGAGCGGGATTAACGCGTACATTTTGGACGCACCTCCACGAGAAAAGATCGAAATAATCGCAAAAAAATAATCGCGACCCGAAAAAAAATTGTTTACGGGTTAAAAAGTCAAAAAACTTGAAAAACGCGTAATTAAAACACCGATCCCGCCGACACTTACCTCTTTAGCAGGGTTAAGATTGCCCCAGGTGTGACACAATATGTATCGTTATGTTAAACATTTGCTGGCAGATTGCTCTGGTAGTCGTCGTCGGAGACAAATCCCCCTTCCCTTGACGACCTCCCCGACGACGATCTCTTTGGTTTATTGTCCCCCAACTGAAAATTAGTTATATAACTGAGTAGGTAGACTCTAAATACAATATATTTATTTATTTATTTATTTATACATTTATTAAGACGGTGACGACCGCGACGTGAGGACTCCCCTCTTTCCTCACCTAACCCGTGGCTGGTTCTGACCAGCATGGGCCGTCTTCCTTATATCCCCTAGGTTCGAGTGGTGCGTTATGCCCTAGCGGTTCAAGTGCCTTTAATCAAAAATTAAAAATTTAATTAAAAAATTATTTCTTTCTTTATTCACAGGAAACCCCAACTATTTTCTTTAAATCAGAAAATATTCAACTATAAATACTCTTTTTGAACACATTTTTTTTAGTTTGCTGGTGGAAACCCATTCAAAAATATAAAACAACCTGTAGTGGAGATATCAATTTTCATCAAATAGAAAGCAATATAACCATTAAACTAACCAAAAACTAATTTCATTAACTTATAATATCACAGGCGACGCAACATGACCTATCCGGTTGAAGCGCCCTAGTTGTTACGTCGTCATGTGAACTTAGCCCGAGGAAGCTTTGGCACCGATCATGAATCTGCTAACTGTAAAAGGCGAGGGAAGCTTCTGTAATGAAGAGAGCAGGGCCTACTATTCCTCGAAACTAGAGACGAGCTGAGGCCGGCGACGTAAAAAACTTCCTCCCCTCGCCTGTGACTGGTTCTGACTATGTAGCTCGGTGGTGTCTTCCCCATATTCCATAGGCTAGAGTAGCGCACTAAGACCCAGCGGTTGACGCAACTTTGAACCGACATTTATAAACAAAAAACAGCCTTCACATCTTGTGTTGCTTGATTTGAAACGTACTAGGTTTTTCACTGTTGCCAATGCACAGGGACAAAGAAACTTGACAACGCTGTTTCCTTAAGGTTCCCGTATTGAAATACTGTCTCCCTCCTTCATTCTCCAACCACAACTTCGAGCTGAAATCCGAGCCTCGCTTTCATCTCTTTGAGATCGTTCGACTGAGAACAGATCATTTAAAACTGTTTTGTAAGTTTCAAGTATATTTTTAATTTCGCGCCTTCTTTCTCGTCGTTCAAACTGAAATACATTGAAATATATTTTTTTCGGTTCTTCGTCTTCTCAGCTTGAGACCCCCGTCTGGGCCAGGGGTAGAATTGGCCCAGAGCATGGCTCTGCTAATCGTAAAAGGCGATTCAAGAGAAAAAGTCCACCTCACAAAACATCAGCTAGTAAAAGCGGAATATCTTACTCCCCGAAACTTGAGGCGAGGTCTGGCAATAGTTGTCGGGACCTTTGCCTCCTTCCCTTGACGACCTCCTCGACGACGATAATTATGACACAACGAACGATGACGATTACAAAGACGATGTCGACCGCGACGTGAGAATCCCCTCCCACCCCTTACCCGTAGCATGGTTCTGACCAGAATTGGTCCCTTCTTCCATAACCCTTAGACAAGAGTGGCGCATTATGACCAACGGTTGACGCGCCCTAAATCCAAATCAACTGACGAAACTCATCTTCAAAACATCTGTGTCTTTTTACTAGATTTGGTCTGTCGGGTAACACACTGTAATATTAACAATTTATCCTGGAATTAATATTCGCCTCGCCTTGGACTTGAACAATTAGCTGAGTCGCTTACCAGGCGGGCGCCTCGCATCACTCCTGGTCTATGATGCACTGAGGATTCTGCAGTTAGTAAGTTACCGCTCGTTAGTCATAGTAGAGGGGCTCACCTGTAGCATGTTGGAGACGCGGGCTGTGGTGTTCAGATAACAACATGCATAAAACCAAAGCCCTCAGACTCATGGGCAACACTTGGGCTAGGGGTCGACTATGAACACGGGCCTCAGCTGCTATCGTTCCCTCGTCTAATTGCGGCGACTTTCTTTGTAAACTTCTCATTCAGAGTAATCTATTTAACTCTCATTATACACATTTAATTTTTACTAGAATAAATATTGTTTCTATTGCTATTAATAATATCTCAAGAATGTTCTTGTCTTTTCTAAACTAAGAAAACTACAATAAAATATTCACACGCACTATAAGCTTTTTTACTGTTGATTGCCCTAAAACGACACTCATAACTTTAACCTCATTTCCTTTAGTTACAAAGTCACAGGCGACGCAATATGATCTATCCGGTTGAAGCGCCCTAGTATCTCACGTCGTCGTATCACTGTTATTGCAGAGTTTCTCGTAAAAAATATTTTATGTAGGTATACATAACTACTCTATTCATTTAGCACAATATCCTGTTACAATAATAATAAAATACATACATGCATAAACACTAGGAAATCGCTTAAGTCCCGCTGCGTTGATGGATGAGCTTTTTGAAAGTTTTTTAGTTTGCGCGGGACCACTTTTTCTTTGCAAGTGCTTTTTGAATGCATTGTAGGTGATTGTTGTCAAGTTTCTATTGTTACTTGTTAATTGTTATTATAAACCTTTAAAAATTAATATTAAAACCTTTATTCTATGGATTCTGGCTAACTTTTTCAACTTTTTCTTTCAAAAAGCAATACATCACCATAACCTCAATGGCCATGTAAAATATGAACGTTGTAGCGCCCCACCCGTTTGGTCAAAATCGGCTCAAATGTCACGAAAATATCGCACAAAAAATCGAAAAAATCGTAAAAGTACGATATTCATGAGAAATATTTTTTCGATTGTACCCAAAAACGTGGCAAGTCTAAGTTCAGAGATTTCAAAGGTCCCCTCTAATTTTCATCAAGATCGCATATGCCGTATGCCCGGAATCGTACGAAAAAACAGACAGAAAAACAAACAAACAAACAAAAAAACAAAAATAAAAAAAACATTGGAGCTCAATTTTTGAGTGGTCAGTGAAATTGAAGTTTTCGCTTCGTTCATCCAATCATATATTATTATTTATTCCTTAAGATCCAAGTTGTAAATTGGTCTAAATTATGTCATTTTAAACAATGAATTCAAATTTAAATAAAACTACAATTTTTAGTGTTTTTCCAAAAAAATGTTTTTTTTAAATTAGAGCTATATTTTTACAAATTCAAATTTGTAAACACATTCCTAAAACAAGATTTATATAATAATGGATATTTAGTATTTTTGTTTCCCAAATAATATAGGAATACTAGTCATTTATTACATTTCAGCGACAAACCAATTTGTTTTCCACTCTTTAGCCTTTTAGCAGTTGTGAATTTTCAATCTTCTCTAAAAAAATTAAATTTTGTCCCATTGGCGCTGAGGAAAAGTGTATTTTTTAATATTCATCCCAAAACAGTTATTAAAATTGTGGTCAAATTGAAAAATCTATATTTTCCTGGATTTTAAAAGTGTGTGTACATTTAAATGTACGGGTCTTTAACGGTTTTAAACAAGATAATTAATATTTGCAGGCATTATAAATGCCGAATATTGTCATGTAAGTAGGACTTAAGCCCCTGGCAAAAGATGTACTTGCCTGAGTGATTGCAATTGGGGGTCGCAGCTCTTGTCACCCTTAGGACCTACCCTTCTAACATTGACCAAGACCGTGGGTAGGTGGGTTCGTGGAGGGAATTAGACACAGTAATTAGACGTGAATCCACTTAAGAGACCAGCACTGTATTAAAGATAAACATAATAACCCTCCTATTCTGGCCTAGGATCGAACCTATGAGTTCCGTCTGGCAGACCGTGGGTTCATACTAATTGGTTTGCATGGCTTACCGAATGCTTCTGGTTCCTGGATTGTTGTTAAGACTGGCCCCCTCCGACACCCTGATGTCGGACCCCGGCGATGTCTTCTCTCTTCACCACTTCTTATGGCTAATCCTTGTTCTGATTCTTCATCCGGTAATCCTCACTTAGAACTCTTCCTTGGTTCACCTTGCGATTCTTGTTGCACTCTCCTGACCTCCTCTGTCAACGGTTGTCACTCGTCTCTCTGTTCTCAACGAATGTCTCTACGTACGTAAATGATTAGTTAGTTACATAAAACAATTGCGCACTCTTTTCTTGTGCGGCGAATCACAATCGCGTCAGTCGGCGCAGCCGCGTAGGAAAATAATGTTCGGTAATTAACAGGCGGTGGATAATGCATTGTTGATGAAACAACATCCAACGCCATCTTTGTATGTCTTGGTCGCATTTCGCACCTTCCAAGTCGTGTTTCATTTCTCTGGACTCAATTACATTTACACACAAAATTTGCATTTCAAAATAAGTGTTGGTTACAAACGAAGAAGTTCTGTCTACGTTTGGATGTGGTTTGTTGGGCGTGATTTCTGAGAGATTAGTGAAACATTGATTTGGTCATCGGTGAAGTCGTCTAGACCTAGGAACTTGGCAGGTTGGATTTATCATCTGCCGATAATAGGCTCATTCGGTAAACCATACTTGGGTTTAACTGTGTTGTACTTTTATCTAGCAACTCCAGGGATTTCAAAACACAAAATCTAACATCTTACCCACGCTAACCTCTTTAGCAGGGACAAGATTGCCCTAGGTGTGACACAATATGTGACGTTATGTCTTGCGACTCCAACTCCAGCTTAGTCAACCATATGAGAAAATGTTTTCTTACGTCCACAGCGACCAACATATTACATTTTAGGAATAAAGTACCACGATGTGAGAACCCCCCCCCCCCTTCCTACCTCCCACTACCCGTGGCTGGTTCTGACCAGCATGGGATTTTTTTCCCCCATATCATCACGGCTTCTGTGGCGCATTATCACCTAACGGTTGACGAGTCTTTATTGCAAATCGCAGTGACAAACTTACTAAATTTTTCATCCAAAGTAATTTGTTTAAACCAAATTTAGTTCACATCAAACATTCTTTATCATTCATCATTCCACATAAATAAATAAATTCGTATTTAGAGTCTACCCACTCAGTCATAAAACTTTTCAGGTGGGGAAACATAATTTTCTGTTCTTTTATAAACTATTAAAAAAATACAACCATCAACCACATTATGGACTCATTTAATTAATTTGTGATATCACAGACGGCGCAACATGACCTGACTGGTTGAAGCGCCCTTGTTTCTCACGGAATCTTGATCATCATTGTGTGGCTCGTTGGTCTTTTAGTTTAGTTAGCGTACCTGCTTCCAATGTAGAAGGTTCAGGGTTCGATTAGCGCTTAAGGCAAAAGTTTTTTAACTCCTGATTTGGACCTGAGTCCATCGGTTCTTGTCTTTGAAAACGGTGACTTTGGAACCGTCCTAGCAACGAAGCACATAATAAATTCAGAGTTGTTCTGAATCGGCCTTATTGATTCTGGCGTTGATCTGCGGGTGTTTGCACTTTCCATACCACAGATTGCTATATTTACTATTAAAAACATCAATCTTTGGTTGGTTATCGTTCACTCGTCGATTGCGTCTGGGCCTGCAGGGTTGGCTTGGTCACTTTGGTTTACTGTTTCCCACTGAAAATCAGGTTATGTGACTGAGTAGGTAGACTCTAATTACGGATTAATATTTTATTCATATATCTTTTGATGTTCCTATAATCGTACGTCATTATGTTGTTTCCCAAACTCGTGTCTCGTATTCTAACACTGGTAGCCGACATCGATGCAACGTCACATTCTGAATGTACCCAATAAAATGATGATGTCTTGCGCACCTATCATATGACAACGTCGACAAATTCATTTTAAGTAATTTGTTTTCCTATAAATAGTTATACTCTGAAATATTTCATCTTTAATGAAATAATAATAATAATAATCAAAACTCATTTCCAACAATGTCGGGTTGAGTGGTGTTCTTCACACCGATATCTAGGGCACGAAACTATTTTTTGCCGAGATTGCCAGGCTCAGCGTTTCTTCATCATCATCATCATCATCATTTATTAGTATCTATCACATTACATTGCGTCAACCAACAATTTATCAATAACAGTTGAAGTTGTTGACTAAATATACAAAGTTATTACAATACATTGTACATTGTTTTAAAGCATAAAACACCATACATATTGCACCTCACCATCAGCAGACACATAAAACGGTAAAATTGGACAATTGTTGTTAACATATTAAAATCAATAACAATAATCTATATCAGGTACACACAATAATACTAAAACGTACATGCATACAATGTAGACTCCTTTGCACCTCTCAAATTGAAGCAATAATATAATATTCATACAAAACAAAATAGGTCTAAGACGAACCGTTGTGTCAATCCTATTTGCTTACACCATACATCACGCAATCTCTGCGTTTGTTAAAACGAATTAAAATATGTATACAGTTAGTATTTTTTGTATTTACGTCATCAGTTGTATTGTCGATGCCCAGTTACATGTTCAATAAAAATGTCTCTGCTCCACCGGATAGTGTCACTGACCATCAACTTTCTCATTAGGGTAGAGTACCTTTTTCCAATTCCAAGCATTTTCACAACCCGATCATTCCTAGTATCCCACGATCCCAGACTACCCACAACCACTGCTTCAACCACAGTTTCAAACCCCTGGCTTCTAAGCACTTCGGCATGTGGCGTATACTTCCTGATCTTGTAATCTCATCATCATCATCATCATCATCATCATCATCATCATCATCATCATCATCATCATCATCATCATCATCGTCATCTTCATCCTGCATCATCTGCTTCTCCACCAATTTTCTCCACTCCTTCCTGTCCTCCCACAGCTTCAATTCCGTCACCTGGTTCCACGATTCACCTCTCTCTTCAACGTCTCCTTCGATCAATCTTCCCCATCTTTCTCTCGGTCTTCCTACTTTTCTTTTACCTTCCTCTCCTGCTTCGAAGTCTCGTCTTGGGATCCTATCCATATCCATCCTCTTCATATGACCAAACCATCTTAAACGTTCCCTTCCTATTTTAAACCTCAACTTCTCCAGACCTAATTCCTTTCTTATAACGTCGCTTCTAATCCTGTCCAGTTTTGTAACTCCCTTTATACTTCTCAAAAACTTCATCTATGCTTCTTCCAACTGACTCTCTTCCTTTTGATCCAACTGCCCAAAGTTACTGCACCGTAAGTAAGTATAGGTATGAAGTATGCTTCATAGAAAAGAACCTTGCATCTCTGTGGAAACAGCTCGTTCCAAAGCAGCTTTCGCACCAGTTGATAAAATCCTAAATAATAATAATCAAAAAAAAAAAAAAAATCAAAAAAAAAATCCGAAATAATAATAAAAATCGATACTCATTTCCAACAATGTCGGTTTGCTTCAAGTGCATTTTGACTGTCACTAATGTTACCGATCGCGTTGTTATCACACTACCTTGAAGTTCATATAGCCTGCGTTGTAGAAACTATACAGGCTCGTCATTGTATTGTACGTGCTTGGTTTCTAAATGGCGGCGGAGAAGAGATGGTTCACACGGTTATTGGAAAGAATTTCCAAGCAAATAACACACAGTGGTATAGGTTCATCTTTGTCACCATCTTTGATTAGACAGAACAAATAATGTTTGGTTATGATGGACTTTTTCGCGTACCCCCTAAAACCCCCCTCGTTCCCTTGGGGGTACGCGTACCACAGTTTGGGAACCACTGCTCTAAGCTTTAGAGTGGCGCATTATGAACTAACGGTTGACGCGCCCTCTTTCCCAATAAACTAGAACCGTTGATTCCTAAACGCTAGAACTAACCAGCTATGTTTACGAGATGGCCTCTCATCTCGCCTTGTAGATCGAAAGAGGATGCCTGGGCCAAATCTTCCCCCAGGCCCAATGGATACGGATCGTCTAAATTCTCGTCTAGCAGTTATTTTTCATTTTGACACATCGTTTAAGATAAACAAACAATGGAAGTTTGTTTATGCAAACCGTTAAGTGTTTACCTGGAAGCTGATTGATATTGTTTGACATCAAGTCTGTGGCCAATGCGAAGGAAAATTTGAATATTGAGTTAACTGCGCCAGGGGTGAATGTGGCACAGGCCCTAGCTCTGCTTATAGAAAAGGCGAGAAAAAGAGATAAGACCATATCACAATCATCAGATAGCAATTAGGGGAGCACTCCCTGAAACTAGAGGCGAGCTCTGGCAGTCGTGTTTGCGGACCCCTCCCCATTCCCAATCTGTGGCTGGTTCTGACCAGCATGGGTCTTTCCTCCATACATCCCTTATTGGTTTGAGTGGCGCATTATAGGCTAACGGGTATCGCGCCATAAAAAAATTAGCTCTAAAACTGCTAGAATGTTTTAATTGTTTTTCTATTTGATTATTTAAAATACAACATAACTAAACAATCAACTTATAATCATTTACTTACAATATCGTACGAAGCACAACATAACAGTTTATGCACCATATTTCTCAAGATGCCTTCTTTCGATTGTGTAAGCTTTTTTTCCCCCCCCCCGCCCCGCCCCCTCCCGGCCACCCCGGGCCCGGTTCTATGTCCTGGGTTGCTAGTGACCTAGAGCCTGGCTCTGTTGACATAGTAAGGCGAGGAACGAGACGAAGTCCATCTCGCAAACATCAGCCTTAGGAATGGGAGTAGATGATTCCTCCCCGAAACTAGAGGCGAGTCCTGGCGTTCGTATAGTCGGGAACTGGAGGACGTGTGTTCGAATAGGTAGCTTAGAACCTTCTAACCTAACAATCAACAACGAATCATCGCTCATAACCATATTTAATTCATCATCTAAAACATTTAAGATGTTATTTAAATAAATAATTCTATTACCCCGTCTGGGCCCGGTGTAGGATTGGCTCGGCGTATATGGCATCCAATGACAACCACGACGTGAGAAACCCCCTTCCTCCCCTTACACTTGTGGCTTATTCAGACTAGCACGGGACTTTACTCCCCATAGCTCCTAGGCTACAGTGGCGGAATTAATAAATAAAATAGATTAATAGTTTATAGAGTACCCACTGAGTCAAAAAACTGATATTCAGTGGGGGACATTTAATCTTAAGCAGACCAAGCCAACCCAGTACGTGCCAACACCATCGACGAGCGAATAACGACCAACTAGAAACCGGCATATTTTATGTAGAACTAACCGTTCAATCAAGCTGGACACGATTCCACCCGAGGACAGCGCCAGAATCAACAAGACTGAATTATAGAAGAACGCTAGGAATGTTTTGTGCCTCGTTGCTAGGACGGCTCCAAAATCACCGTTTACAAATTCCTAAGCCAAGAACTGATGGACTCAAGTGAAAATCAGAAGTTAAAAACGTTCTGCCTATTGAGGGAATCGAACCCTTGGCCTTCTGCATTGGAAGCAGGGACGATAACCACAATACCATTAAACCACACACACGACTAACGAACCACACAGTTTGACCTAACGGTTGACGCGCTTTTCATCCAAATAAACTCTAAATAAAACTCACACTCGATCTCTCTGACACCATATCTTATATCTTATATCTACTATTACTATAGTATCGGATGGTAAATGATTGCGTAGATAATCACGGACAATCAAGAACTGTGTTATTATTAATCTTCCTGCTACAAGATGCAATGGGTGGCTACCCTGGTCCCAAGCAGTTCGTACTCCAACTGGGTGATGGAGCCATATGATCTAGTTTCAACAACAAGTCAGATGTGGGCAGAGCCATATGATCTAGTTTCAACAACAAGTCAGATGTGGGCGGAGCCATATGTGTGACAAACTTTCTAAATTTCTCGTTCGTGGTAATTTGTTTATTTTAATTGAACAAACGTTAAAAAAAATCATTATTCATTATCATCAATATATATAATTTTTAGATAACTAACATCTCAATCATTTTTTGTTATTTCGAAATTTTGAAAAGCATACACACAACGGCTTATCAAATAAATTAACAAACAATGTTATGGGAGGCCCAATAATGAGCTAACGGGTTAAATCGCCCTAGTTGCTCACGTCGTTCATTATCATTGAAATTGCTTTTAGCTAACCGAGGAAGTTAATAAAACATCACATATTTTTACCCCCGTCTGGGCCCGGGGTAGAATTGGCCCAGAGCATGGCTCTGCTAATCGTACAAGGCGATTTAAGAGAAAAAGTCCACATCGCAAATACCAGCTTATAAGAGGGGGTGTATTACTCCATTTAACTAGAGGCGAGCTCTGGCAATCGTCGTTTTATGGAGTTTAATTTCTTCTAACTCTACCCGGCGCCTCCACCAACAATGCTATTCTTATGGTGTAAAAACTTTTCTTACTCTACCCGGCGCCTCCACCAACAATGCTGTTCTTATGGAGTTAAAACTTTTCTTATTCTACCTCCAACAATAATAACGTTGAAGAATGTGACTTTTTTCCAGTACAAAAATGATTCACTAGATGGTAAATCACGCTAACTTACTTGATACAGTTAGTGGTAGCTCCACCGATATACGCCAGACTATTTCGATCGATATCGATACAGCTGAGTTTGTTTTTAAAGTTTCTATAATTAATTAAGTAATGAAAAAAACTCGGCCCTCGTCCAACAACGACTTTAACGTGTCCCTACTTTACTAACACATTCTAATTTCCCGATCGTAGAAGGCGAGACAAGAGGCAGAGTCCATCTCGCAAACATCAGCTAGCAGCTCTCTTATGGGAGACTCACGCGATGCGAACAAGCTTCGACCCCGAAGACAACCCTTTTGTTTCTTAGAAAATCATTAATTTTTAGCCCTCTTTACTATAGTAATATTTATGCGAATGAAAACCCCGTTAACTTGGCTATATCCGAGATTTATTTGTATTCACAGCTACCAGAGCATAGTGCCAGTGTGATATCACCCGTGACCAAGAAGCTGAGCGGAAATATACGAGAGTTAGACTTGTGTAAGATCATCACTGTGTAATGTTTCTCATGTTCCCCCCGTCTGGGCCCGGGGTAGAACTGGCCCAGAGCCTGGCTCGGCTAATCGTAAAAGGCGATTTAAGAGAAAAAGACCACCTCGCAAACATCAGCTAGTAAGAGGGGAGTATTTACTACCCGAAACTAAATAAATAAAATTGTATTCAGAGTCTACCCACTCAGTTATATAACTGATTTTCAGTGGGGGACAGTTAATCAAAGCGACTAAGCCTGCCTTGTAGGCCCCGACGCATTCGACGAGTGAGCGATAACTAACCAAAGATCGATATTTTTAATAGGAAATATAGCAATCAGTGGTATGGACAGTGCGAACACCCGCGGATCAACGCCAGAATCACCAAGGCCGATTCAATGTTATAAAACTTCTGACTATGGCGGTAATCGAACCCTGGACCTTCTGCATTGGAAGGAGATACGCTAACAACGAGACCAACGAGCCACACAAACTAGAGGCGAGCTCTGGCAATCGTCGTCGGAGAACACTTCCCCTTCTCTTGACGACCTCTCCGACGACAAAGACGACAATAACAACACGAACGATGACAAAGTCGATGACGACTGCGTCGTGAAAACCCCCTCCCCATTCCTCCCCTTTCCTGTAGCTGGTTCTGACCAGCATGGGCTTCTCCTCCCCATTCTATTTTTTTTTCTTATTCTTAATTCAAAATTATATTCACAACGAACATTTTTGTTTTATTAATAATTTCTATTCAAATAAATCACATTTTTTTCTTTTGACTACGAAGAAGACCGCTACGAAAGAACGTCCCCATTCCTCCCATTGCCCATGGCTGGTTCTGACCAGCATGGGCCCTCCTCTCCCCACATCCCCTAGGCTACGGTGGTGCATTATGATCGAACGGTTGAAGCGTCTTTAATCCAAATAAACAAAACCCTTTATAAGCTTAGAAACAAAAATAAAACCATCGAACACACCACAAACTCATGTCACTAACTTTCAATATCACATGTGGCGCAAAAATGACCTAACCGGCTAAAGCGCCCTTGATTCTCATGACGTCGTCAGTTGGCTCTATGTGCCAGCAACGGTTTACGCGCCCCTAATTGAAATTCAGTCCGGGAACATTTGGCCCGGAACTTGGCTTTGCTAATCGTAAAATGCGAGGAAAGACAATATTCCATCTCGCAAACATCAAGAAAAATGAGGGAAGGAGGGCCCATTATTCCCCTAAACTATAGGCGAGTACTGGCGGATGACGTAAGAAACTCTCCCTTTCACCCATGGCTGATTTTTACTAGCTTGGGACTTTCCTCCAATGGCGCATTATTACCTAGCGGTTGATGCACCCTTATTTCAAATAAACATTAATAACCAGCCTTCACGTCTGGTGTATTTTGAGTTGTAACCAACTATAGGTCTTACACTGTTGCCAATGAACAGAGACAATATAAGCAACGCTGTTTCTTAATGGCTGCCGTATTGAAATACTGTCTCCCTCCTTCATTCTTCAACTACAACTTCGAGCTGAAATCCGAGCCTCGCTTTCATCTCTTTGAGAACGCTCGACCGAGAACAGATCATTTAAAACTGTTTTGTAATTTTGAAGTGTATTTTTAATGGCGCGCCTTCTTTCTCGTCGTTCAATCTGAAATGCTTTGTAATATCTCTCGGCTCTTGGTTTTTCGTCTCCAAAGCTTCAGACCCTCATCTGGGCCCGGGGTAGAATTGCCGGAAAATTGGCGAGGAAAGAAAAAACTTCCATCTCGCACACATCAGCTAGTATGTAACAGAGTATTTTACTCACTGAAACTAGAGGCGAGCTCTGGCAAAGGTCAACGTCGGGCACCTCTTTCCCTCCATTTACGACCTTTGCGACGAAAACGACGGCGACGACAATGAGACTACGAAGGATGACACAGACGATGAAGACTTCTACGTGGAAACAACTCCTTGCTTTCCTCCCCCATCCCCCCTCCACCCCAACCTACCCGTGGCTTGTTCTGATCAGCATAAGACTTTCCTTCCTGTATCCACTAAGCTAGAGTGGCGCATTATGAACTAACGGTTGACGCGCCCTTATCCGAATTAAATTTTAATAAACAAATGTGATACCTAGCGCACGTTATTTGATCTTCCAGAACATATGAAGTTCGTCAATCAAATTATAATGGGAACTAACTTGATTAGTTTCTAATACGAAGTGGTTTGTACAACCAACTTTTAATAACATCCTAAAATTAAATATTTATTTTTTCAATCAATTAATATTAATTCAATTATTATTATCAAATATCATCTATAATGAAAGAATCTTTTTTAATCTTATTACTCCCTGAAACTAGAGGTGAGCTCTGGCAAATACGTTGGGGACACCTCCCCCTTCCCTTGACGACATCCCCGACGACGATGAAAATGACACAACGAACGATGACAAAGACAAAGACGACCGCGACGTGAGAAACCCTCCTTCACCCCCATACCTGTGGTAGGTTCTGACCAGCATGAGCTCTCCTCCCCTGTAAGGTCATACTCATGAGTTCCGTGACCACTTTTTCGCAAGGATGGTTTGACGATTGATTTGACTACGTTGGACCATTTGGAAAAAAATAAGCCCCCATGTCCCTCCCAAAAATCCCGGCAATTTTTACTAGAGGCCAAAATCCAATATGGCTGTCGGGCACACTCTTGAAAAATCAAAGTTTGAACCAGAGGAATCATGTACGAAGACATTTTTTCGATTGAACTGACCACAAAGATTCTGAATATTATATAAGTTTGACGCTACGACGCCATTTTGAACCAAAAAAACCAGATGGCCACCGGCACCATTGTGGAAAATTAAGTTATGAACCAGAGCATCAAGAATCAAGTACAAATACACTTTTTCTTGTAAACAGACCACAAGGATTCAGAATATGACGTTAATTTGACGTTACGACATCATTTTGACTCATAAATCCAAAATGGCCGCTGTCCAGTGTAGCATAAGTTTTACGTTTGTAAGGCAATTACCCCCACAAGGATTTCTTGTTATAAAGTACACTCATTTTACCATGAGATGGTATTTCAGTTAATTTTCAATTACAAATGACACCGCAACCTCGACCGCAACGTAAATAAAAACCGAATTTAAGACGTCACAAATAGTCTTTCGTTGAAAATTAACGTTTTCTGTAACACTGTTTCGACTTGGTAATTAAGACAATAATGTGCCTTCGAGAGGTGTGATCAATCTGAATTGGGGCATCCTGCCATACTATATTCAGGATCAGACGATTCTGTGCAATACCCCATTTTCTTCAGTAAAATATCCTCCAACAGGTTGCTGTCATCATCCTTGCTCTCTTCAACTGGCCCTAGTGCAGGTAGATGAGCTAGGAGGGCAGGTCGCCTGTGGTGGACAGGGAAACAACGACCACCCTGTTAGAATGATGGTTTATTTATAATAGACAAACATAAGACAAAGGTAATTGGTAAGCAATACAATCTTAATGTGTGATTAATAAGACGGGCTTGTTGAGAAAAACATCTTGATGGATCAATGCTTGACAGAAGAGTGTCAGCAAAAGTATTGTTGCCCAGGGAAGTCTTCATCTGACCTATGGCTGTTGTCCAACTGTCAAACAGCTGATATGTAGGCAACGTTGCAACATCTCCAACACCCCCTCTCAACGTTGACTCCTATTCCTTAAAACCAAGTTTTCTTGACAATTCCTCAAATTGCGGTCTCGGTAATGGTTTAGTCAGGATGTCTGCTGTCATGGTTTTACTTGGACAATATTCAACATTAATTATACCTTAATCCTGGAGATCCCTTATATAGTGGAATATCTATATGCTTTGTCCTTGGAGTTAATCTGTCCATTTTCATTATTTAAGAACATCCTTAGTTGTCTTCGTAAATTGTCGTTGGCCCCGTCTGTTTGAATCCGATGTCGTCCAAACAACTGTTGTCGGCACCATGTCACTTCTTGTACAGGGGTAGATGCTGCCACATATTATGCCTTGGTTGAAGATAGCGAAACTGAAGATTGTTTTCTACTACTCCAAATAACAACATTTTTACCCAATAGAATGACATAATCAGTTGTTGATTTCCGGTCATCTCGGTCTCCTGCCCAATCGGCGTTTACGTAAGCATTAAGTATTGGTTCAGATCCTACTGCAAACTTTAGTTTCTTACTTGAGGCCCCTTTTAGGTATCGAACTACTCTTTTCACTGCTTGTCATCATCTACTCCAAATTTTGAGAGTAGCCTTTGGCAACTAGGCGAGCTTTAGTAGCTCAACTTGCCCTCTTGATTTCATTTTTCTTAAAAACCCATTTATTCCCAATGGCGCGTTTTCGTCTGGTAGCTTCGTTAGTTTCCAGGTTCCCGTTGTTGATAAGTGACTCATACTTTCTTTTGCAGCTTTTATCCACTTCTCCTTCTTTGGACTTTCTATTAACTACGTTTTCCCCAAACCCAGAAGGTTCATCAGTAGCTTTTGCATGGCTATGTAAGTTAACTTAACTGAGGTATTCCCCTTTGTTGCATCCCTCTGATTGTCAAGGTAGTATTTTCCCGCATTGTCTTCCGTCTTGTCATTACTTGAATCGAGTCAGGATAAAAGGCTAAGCCTATCTCATTCTCATCTTCTTTCTTAAAGGGGAAGAAGGCTGGTCAGTTTTAAGTTTTTGAATTTGGGTTGAAAAGTATTTCCACTGTCAGCTTCGTCAAATGTTACTGTGTGACTTATTGTCACCTTACAGTTTGCCGGGTTCAATATTCTGTAGCCTTTAGCTTGTTCGCTATATCCTACTAGGTTACCTTCTTCAGCACGTGGGTCTTATTTACCTCTTTGTACTTTCGGTACGTACGAATAAGCTTTGTTACCGAATACTCTGACATGACTGATGTCAGGCTTCTTACTAAACCATAGTTCATATGGTGTCTTGTTTGCAGCTCTTGTAGTAGGCGATTTTGAAGATATTCGCCGTCACTACAGCCTCACCCCCAAAACTTGTGTGGGAGAGAGGCATCTATGACCATGCATCTTGTCATTTCAATAAGCGATCTGTTATTTCGTTCTGAAATCCCGTTATGTTCGGGTGTATGCGGTACTGTGAACTGTGAAACAATACCCTTTTTGCGCTGAAGCTGGTTTACTTTTAGTCCTGTGTATTCACCCCCATTATCCGATCTGATTTTCTTGATTTTCTTGCTGAACTTGTTGCTTGTCATGCTAATGAACTCGGCGAGTTTATCGATGACTTCTTTTTTCTTTTTGAGAAGGTACACGGTTGTGTATCTTGAGTAATCCTCTGTAAGAGTCATTAATATCTTTTACCGCCAGGAGTTACAGTCTGCATCAGTCCACATAAATCAGTATGAATCATTTCCAGAGGTTCTTTAGCACGGTTCTCACTCTTCTTCGAAAAGTTTTCCTAGTCAGCTTTGCTTTTACGCAGCAAATGCACTTCATTGTCTTGTTGCATTTCTTCATCTTAATTCCTCTAGCCAAATCATTGTTTTCTAGTTGTTTGATGGCTTCAGGATCTCTGTGTCCCTTATCTTCTATGCCAATGGTGAATGCACTCGCGGTGCTCTTCATTTTCAGCCAAACAGTCTCTAGCACGAGCCCCCTCTTCATCTATACAAAGTTTGTACAGGCGATTATCCATGATTCCTGTGGCTACTGTCCTCTTTTCCCTGTATATGAAACAATTGTTCCCTTAAAACAAACTGTGTACCCTATTGTAGTTAATTTTGGTACAGACAGCAAATTTCCTTCAAGTTTAGGGATCAGAAACACGTCTTTCACCAAAGTTTTATTCACTGTTCCATCAGAAATTCTGCAACTGATGTACCCCTCCCCTATACCTTCCGATAGTAGGCTTCTTCCATCTGCCAAATGATTTGTCTCAGTCTTGCTTCTATCGAGTTGCACGAAAAAATCCGGATCGTTAGTCATATGACTAGTAGCGCCAGAGTCAATTTACCATAAGTGTACATGTCTCTTCTTACCACTTTGAAAGCATAATTCACTTTCAGGAATTGCTTTTTCTTTCGGATCACTTACCGCACTATTTGCCTTGTGAGCTTTACCCCTAGAATTGTCAGCTTGAAATTTCCTGCAGTTACGCTTAAAAATGACCTGGCTTTTCACAATAAAAACAGTGTAAGATTCTCTTTTCACTAGACTTCTGCTTATGAAAATCGGACTTAAGAGCCAACTCTGAACTAGGCCTGTCACTTTCTGTAGCTTGATTCTCTTCCCTTCTTTTAAATTCGTCTTTTTACTTTCCCAAAACTAAATCCAAGGTAAGTTCCTCTTCTGGGCGGGATTCTAGTGCTGTTATTAATGAGCTATAGTTCTCTGGAAGACTGCACAAAAGCATTGCAGCAAACGTGTTTTGTTTTAATTCTTCCCCTTAACCACGTAACTGTTCCACTATCTCTAGCATGGAATTTATGTGTTCCTCCATTTTCTTGTCTTTCCCCAGTCTCATTTTGTAAAGCTTCCTCAGTAAATACAACTTAGAACTAAGATTAGATCTCTCGTGTATTCTCTTCAGAGCTAGCCACATCCCGCGGGAGGATTCTTCGTTTCTAATATGAATTAGTTGATCATCTTCAACTAGGAGACTGATAGTGGCCTTGGCTCTCCTATCTCTCTTCTCCCAGCCGGCAGGCAAGGGGTCTGGTTTTTCATCATCAACCAATTCCATAAGTCGTCTTTTGACAGAACCATTTCAACCTTGAACTTCATACTTGAAAATTTCTGCTGTTCAGCTTTGCAAAAGCAAACTTAGTTTCACTCATTGCAGAATTCGTTGTACTGACCTTGGACTTTCAATACGTCCGGAACTCCCGCTATGCACCTAGGCCTAGGCCTTGACCACGCATACACAATCACAAATTTGCATAAAAAATACATAGGCTATGCCTAAACTATTTATTATTCATGGCTTACCTCCGCAATGTCTGGGCCCATAACCTGTTAGAAAGATGGTTTATTTATAATAGACAAACATAATATAAGACAAAGGTAATTGGTAAGCAATACAATCTTAATGTGTGATTAATAAGACGGGCTTGTTGAGAAAAACATCTTGATGGATCAATGCTTGACAGAAGAGTGTCAGCAAAAGTATTGTTGCCCAGGGAAGTCTTCATCTGACCAATGGCTGTTGTCCAACTGTCAAACAGCTGATATGTAGGCAACGTTGCAACATCTCCAACACACCCACCAGTTCCCAACCATGCCCAAGTGGTGAGAGGTGGTCCATCTTGGAAGGGAGGCGCACAAGATACACTAAGTAGTTTGCATGGAGGCAGTGTCAGCCTATGCTATCTGCATCTGGAGGGAGAAGGATGAATGATTTTGTCTTTTCAGTGTTATCCACTTTGCTAAATGGGCTTCAGCCATGTTGGTACTCTTTATGTCGCCATAAATGGCATGTCGTGTGAACTGGAAGAGCTTCTCTAGTACCTCGTCCTGAAGGTCAAATCTATCTCCGCACCTCGAGATCTGTTGTTGGGCAACAGGAATCTTTGCCATTCAGTCAAACTTCGACTTCCTACTTTTGCCGTAGAAGCCTGAGTTGGCATCACAACTTACCATGCAGTTAGCTGCATAATACAATCTGCCATCTCGTCATTTTACCAGGACACGACAGCTTGAAACAAAGCATTCCGTTCAGCTGCCGTGACATAAGCATCAGTATCGGCAGTATTAATGACAATAGGCCATTGTAGCCGAACTCGCGCAGAGCTGCGTAAATCGAAAAGATGATAGTGTCAGCCTCAGACTGGTCAAAGCTGTAGTTCTCCATTAGTTGATTGGTTGACCAGTTGGTGCAGAAGAACCAACAGAGTATAGACAATCTTTGTATCAACAATCTCTGAAAGGTCTGTCAGATCATGGTCAGATAGTCGCATATCAGTTTTTACAGCGGCCTCTTGTTGCCGTTGCTATACACAGCAGCGTTTTGAATGCTCAAGCAGATGGGAAAGGGTTGTTCAATTTCATGTGCCTACATATTGGGGATATTTGCCTTACCCTGTACCCGCAGGTCCCGTTCTCGGTTCAATATCTTTAGTTGGTCATTCACACAGATGGTACGCTCAGCATATTTATGGCCGGCAAGGATGATGGATGACACCATATGACCGTAATTCGACCAATTGTATGGGGCGTCATATTGCGTCTGTCGATCTTGTGCTGATTGAGTTGCAATCCTCCACTACATGCCCATGTCGATGAGAGTGGTGTTACGTTCCTGCAGATCTACAGATTGCAGAAAGTCTCTGAATGAGCTTGCTTTTCTGTGTCTTCCTGTATTTGAATATGGCCATTCATTCATCGACGACACGATATTCCAGCCACTCAGCGAGGTGTACGAGTTTACTGACATCAACCAGGTCGATTACTGACTTGAGAGCGCTCTGCTCCGTTTCAAAAGCTCTCGCTTCTTGTCATAATGGCAATTGTTTACCGCTTGCTCAAAGAGAAGGGTGCATTAAGGGAGGTATTCTTACTGAACATACAATCTTGCAAGAATCTGGTTATCTTTTCCTCTCTCGCAGCATAGGCAGAGTTCCAATCTGCAACGCGCTCATCAGAGCAGGCGGACTGTAGGCACCCACCTGTGTATAGGTGGGTGAAGCTTGGTTGAATGGACAGGAGTCAAACTCGTGCATGCATGCGACCAAATCCCGCACGCATTGCTCATCTTCTCGCATCCGTTTCGCACCGCATTCCACGTGCTTCGACTTTTTTAATTTTTAATTTATTTTTGGCCATGGCGTTATCAGTTGCTTAGACCCGGGCCACATTATTCACATTTCTGGAGTGCACCAGCTGCTGTTTTTCATTCTGGAGGTTGAAGAGCCAGCCATACTTCATGTTGCTGCCCTTTTTCATGGTGCATTCGATCCACATGACCCAGACCATGTTAGAGTAGGGGTTGCCTGTAATAGACTGAGTGAAGTCAGTACAAAAAAAGGCGACCTGATCAAAGAAGCGAGCTGTCAGCATTGCCCAGAATTCAGAAAGCCATCTTCCATACCTATCTTTGTACGTAACCAACCTCGGGAGCATGGCACTGCACTAGGGCCAGTTGAAGAGAGCTATAGGATGATGATGACAGCAACCTGAAGGTGGATATTTTACTGAGAAAAGCAGGTATTCCATGGAATCGTCTGTTTCCGAATATTGTATGGCAGGATGCCTCGATTCAGACTGATCATACTTCTCAAGGGCACATTTTGGTCTTAATTACCAAGTCAAAACAGTGTTACAGTGGTAAAATAACGTTAACTTTCAACGAAAGACAATTTGTGACTTCTTTAATTCGGTTTATATTTACGTTGTAGTGTCATTTGTAATAGAAAATTTACTGAAATACCATCTTATTGTAAAATGATGGTAGTTTACAGCAAGAAATCCTCGTGGGGGTAGGCCTCCTTGCTTTTAGTGCAAACATAAAATATTTGCTAAACTGGATGGCGGCCATTTTGTATTTATGTGTCAAAATGATATCGTAACGTCAAATTTACGTCATAATCTGAATCATAGAGGTCTATTTACAAGAAAAAGTGTATTTGTACTTGATTCTAGATGCTCTGGTTCAAAACTTAATTTTCCACAATGGCGCCGGTGGCCATCTTGTATTTCTGGTTCAAAATGGCGTCGAAGCGTCAAACTTATATCATAATATTCAGAATCCTTGTGGTCAGTTTAAACGAAAAATGTCTTTGTACATGATTCTACTTGCACTGGTTCAAAATTTAATTTTTCAAGAGTGTTCCCTTCAGCCATATTGGATTTTGGCCTCTAGTAAAAATTGCTGGGATTTTTGGGAGGGACATGGGGGTTTATTTTTTTCTAAATGGTCCATAGTAGTCAAATCAATCGTCAAACCATCCTTGCGAAAAAATGGTCACGGAATTCAAGATTATGACCTAACTATAACTTTTATTTTGCTATTACTTTTATCATCACAATTTGTTTTGTTATTTATACACTTAGAAAACAATCTAATCATCAAACACACCTGTATTAACTCATTTCATCAGATTTTATTATCACAGGCGGTGCAATATGACCTAACCGGTTGAAGCGCCCTAGTTTCTCACGTCGTCGTCATTCATGCGACCTTTCAGGTTGACGACCCATAGTTTCGTACGTCGTCGTAATTCTCAGTCGTAATAACGGCTTTACTCCATGCCTAACGCAAAGAATAACGGTTTATAATGCCACTTCTGACATTCCCCATCTGGTCCCGGGGTGGATTTTGGTGGAACGATGACGAAGACAATGACGACCGCGACTTGAGATCGCCCTCTATTCCTCCCCCTACGCGTGGCTGATTCCTGACTCCTGCTCTACATATCCCCTACCTAGGATTGAGGGGCGCATTTTGACTCGGTTTACGCGCCTTTAATGCAAATAAACTATAGTTATTACTTCTAAAACAACCAGGCTAAAAACCAAACAAATAACCAACTAATTTCAATACCTAATATCACATCACAGCCACAGTATACACACAGTGCCATAAATCTCACAGGCGGCGCAATATGACTTACCCGGTTCAAGCACCCTAGTTTCTTACGTCGTCGTTCAGTCAGGGTAAAATTGATTCCTGGCAAAATATTCACGAGGGCTACGATGAAATATGATTATAACATGACACCCCTGACAGACACGTGAACGATCCGGGCATGGGCGCCCGCAGGAATTTTTGGGCGGGGGGGGGGGGGGGGGGCAGAAGTTACAAATTATGCTTTTGTTGGGTATGCACAGGCAATACAGCACAGCACAATAGAGCTGCAGGTGAAAAAATTTTTAAATCATGTTTTAAGAAAATTAGCATGGTGTGTTTTAGAAAAAAGTCGCGGACTGAATACAATAACAAAATTATGTAATTGTTGTGCAGTTGATTCTCGAAACTAGAAAACTACCAAAGGAATCTTAAAGGAAACCTTCAAAATATTTTAACTCCCATGTTTTTGTCTTTTAGTTAAAGGCTTCAGATTCCCAACATTGAGTTGTACGGTTATTAGCTTTTTGTCCACCGAGATAATCTAACTTTTCCCCACCTCACATTTTCACTTTTTTCGCGCTAGTATATCGCAGGCAGTGGCCTTTTTTGCCTACTATGTAAAATCTAAGCAAATGCTATCGATATTCAAAAAAATCTCATTTGTATTTATTGTAGGTTTAAATCGCAATGGATCAAGCAGATTGACTGGTTGTGACCAGCATGGGATTTTCTTCGCCATATTCTCTAGGCTACTGTGGCGCATTATTACCTAATGGTTGACGCGTCCTCAATGCAAAGATTCTAAACGAACCCTCCCAATCATTTGAAGAAGTCGCAGAGACAAACTTACTAAATTTCTTATCTGAAGTAATTTGTTTAACCCAATTTAGTTCACATCAAACATACTTCATCATTCATTTCATATATTTTTTTTTCTGTTGACATCACTTTCATCTCAATAATTTTCTGTTCTTTTATAAACTATGAAAACAATACAACCATCTTACACACCATGAAATCATTCAATTAACTTGTTATATCACAATCGGCACAACATGACCTAACCGGTTGAAGCGCCCTTGTTTCTTACGTCGTCGTAGAATTTAGATTTTGGTTCTTTCTGCGTTGAGATGATCTCTAAAAACCTAATTAATTTCTCTGTGAAGACTCAAGTTCCAGGACGATAATATCTGTAAGCCCAGTGTAAAGCGCACGTTCTGAATCTGCTGTGTGAAATGGAACGTGACATTCGAATTGTCCACACACGTCTGACTCACGGATATCTCCTAACAAGAGAAGAGGTTGCTGCTAGATGCGACACACGTGGTGCTTTGCGCATGCTATTTGACCTCTCACAATCATACGCAGAAATTTTATCATAGAATGGCGACAAACTTGCAATATTTCTCACTGGATTTCCGTTGTTTAGCCAAGTTTAATTCACATCTAAAATATTTAATAATAAAAAATCATATCCATCTCAAGTCTGTTTATATTATTGTCTTATTCATTTTTTTTATCTTGTTAAACAATATAAAACATATATTAACCTACAGGAGGCGCAATATGACCTAAAGGGTTGGACGCCCTTGTTCCTCATGAGGTCATCATTCATTTTCTTGTTCGATTACATCTGTAATGTACCTCTAACCATACATAATTATGTTGTTTCCCAAACTCGTGCCTTGTATTCTAGCACATCGATCATATCAGGGATATCACACACAATTCTGTGTTCAAGGGCTATGCTCGTTGTGATATTCCTAATGATTGTGAACATAATGTGATGATCATTAAATAATAATAAATAAAATAAACGTCACATTCTGAATGTACCAAATAATATGACGCCTGGCGCACCAATCATATGACAACGTCGACAAACTTATTCAAACTAATAAGTTTGTCACCATTAATTATTATCTGAATAACAATTTGTTTATGAAAAAATAAGAATAATTAATACTCTTTTCTAACAATGTCGTGTTGCTTCAAGTGCATTTTGACCTTCACTAATGTTACCGATCGCATTGTTATCACACTATCTTGAAGTTTATGTAGCCTGCGTTGTAGAAACTGTACAGGCTTGTCTGTGTATTGTACGTGCTTGGTTTCTAAATGGCGGCGGAGAAGAGATGGTTCACACGGTTATTAGAAGGAATTTCAGAGAAAATAGCACACAGTAGTTTAGGTTTATCTTTGTCATCAACTTTTATTAGTCAGAACAAATAATGTTTGGTTATGATGGACTTTATCGCGTACCCCCTGGAAACTCCCCACGTTCCCCTGGAGGTACGCGTACCACAGTTTGGGAACCACTGCCATAAGATATAGAGTGGCGCATTATGAACTAACGGTTGACGCGCCCTCTATCCTAACAAACTAGAACTAACCAGCTGATGTTTACGGATGGCCTCTTATCTCGCCTTGTATGATCGGCAGAGGATGCACTGGGCCAAATCTTACCCCGGGCCCAGATGGATACGGATCGTCTAAATGTCTCGTCTAGCAGTTATTTTACATTTTGACACTTTCTAAAAGATAAACAAACAAAGAAAGATATTAAAGCCACCGCTAAGTGTTTACGTGGAAGTTGATTGTAATTGTTTGACATCAAGGCTTTGGCCAATTCGAATTAACAATTGAATATTGAGTTAATTGTGCCCGGTGAAGAATGTGGACGGAGCATGGCTCTGCTAATGGTAAAAGGCGACAAAAGTGATAAAACCATATCGCAAACATCAGCTAGCAATTAGGAGAGTACTCCCTGAAACTAGAGTCGAGCTCTGGCAGTCGTAGTTGAGGACCCTCCCCCCATTCCCAATCTGTGGCTTGTTCTGAACAGCATAAGCCTTTCCTCCATACATCCCATATAGGTTTGAGTGGCGCATTATGAGCTAACAGGTAACGCGCCATTAGAAAAAATAAGCTAAAAACTGCTAGAATTATTTAATTGTTTTTCTATTTGATTATTTGAAATAAAGCATAACTTAAAACAACTTTTATTCATTAACTTACAATATCGAACGAAGTACAACTTAGTTTATGTGCCATATTTCTCAAGACGCCTTTTAAGGATAGTCTCATCCTCATATTATCCCCTTGGCAAGTGAAGTGCAATATGACCTAACGGTTGACGAGCCCTTAATCCATATTAACTTAACTAAAGAATACGATGTTAATATATTGAGACCTAAACTAGCTCCACCGTTAAGCTGAGTCAGCATCGGAAATGTGTCAGTGATTGGGTTTGTTGTGTATTGTTGTGTTGTGTATGTAGAGTCATTTCAGAAGTAAATATGAGTTAAAATTGATTTAATTCAGAGTTAAGAGTTCAAGGTAGAGTTGTTAAAGTGCCTAACACAGTGTGGTAGTTGTATGCTGTAGCTATTATCATGATTTACTGAATTATTTACCAACAATTTACCTCTAATAATCTATATTATTACAGCAGAATGTACCAAACACAATGCCTCGCGCACTCGACTTGTTTCTCCGAGTTACATGAAGAAATAAATATCATATGATAACGGGGACAAACTGACTTCTCATTTCTTATTCGAAGTAACTTGTTCAAAGCAAATTTAATTCACATTAAATACTCATAATTTTTTCTGGGCCTAGGGTAAGAATTGGCCCAGAGCATGGCTCTGCTAATCATAAAAGGCGATTCAAGAGGAAAAGTCCACCTCGCAAACATCAGCTAGTAAAAGGGAGTTTATTACTCCCCGAAACTAGAGGAGAGCTCTGGCAATCGTCGTCGGGGACCTTGCCCCTTCCCTTGACGACCTCCCCGATGACAATGACACAACGAACGATGACAGAGACGATGACGACCGCAAAGTGAGAAACCCCCTTTCCTCCCCTAACCCGTGGCTGAATCTGACCAGCCATTCGACTAGAGTGGTGCATTATGACCTAGCAGTTGACGCGTACTCAATCCAAATAAATAATCATTTAAATCTTTAAATTTTCTTTTTGTTTTCACTATTATCTCCATTTTATTCTTTATAAAATATAACCAAATAAAAACAAATAAACAACAAACTTGTAACGATATGATGAATTCATTACATCAAGCGTCGTAACATGACCTGTCCGGTTGAAGCGCCCTAGTTTCTCACGTCGTATAATGCGATCGCTTAATTCTTTTAGTTTCCCTGCAAACAATGAAAAACAAAAAAAAACACAAAAATGACACAATTTTAGTGATGGTAATTTGATCTTTATTGACAACGGACCCGTGGTCAAGTTTCAACATTTCATAAAGCTTATCCTTATGTATTCATGTCATCATTTGGTAAAATACATTCAATTCTCTTAAGAATACTAAATTTGCGAGGACCCGCGCCCCATCTCGCAAAACATCAGCTAGCAATTAGGGGAGTCATCACTGATACTAGAGGCGAGCTCTGGCAGTAGTCGTCGGGGACCTTTCTTCCTTCCCTTGACGACCTCCCCGACGACCACGACCATGACAACACGAACGATGACAAGGTCGATGCCGACCACGACGTGAGAACACGTTGCTGGTTCTGATCAGCATGGGACCCTCCTCCCCATATCCCCTGGGCTAGAGTGGCGCATTGTGACTTAACGGTTGACGCGTTCTTAATCCAAATTAATATGAACAAATCCTTCCAATCTTTATCTCCCTATTTTTGTCTTGTTTCAGCCCCCGCCTGAGCCCGGGGTAGAATTGGCCCAGAGCATGGATCTGCTAATCGTAAACGGCGATTCGAGAGAAAAAGTCCACCTCGCAAACATCAGCTAGAAAGAGCGAAGTATCTCACTCCCCGAAACAAGAGGCGAGGTCTGGCAATCGTCGTCGGGGACCTCTCCCTCTTCCCTTGACGACCCCCGGGCGACGATGACAATGACACAACGAACGATGACAAAACGATGGCGACCGCGACGTGAGAAACCCCAGTTCCTCCCCTTTCCCGTGGCTGGTTCTGACCAGCAAGGCCCCTCCTCCCCCCCTCCCCTTAGGCTAGAGTGGTGCATTATGACCCAACGGTTGACGCGTCCTTAATCCAATTAATCCATAAAATTGTCTTGTTTCAGGTGTCCACGGCTTCAGTTGATGTAGTCGCCAACCAAGTTCCGCGCTCAGACAACCAGACGTGAAAGGTTCGTTGATTTGTCCTGTCTCAAATTGTTTTAAATCATTTCTGAACACAGCGGAAACGTTTCATAGAATAAAAAGGTTATGGTTTAGAGTCTTCTGTCATATGATAACGGATTTTCACATATTAACAATACATTTAAATTTTTCATACAATAAATAACTATAACCCCTCTTTTGCTATCTTGCACAATAATTTTAATTTTATTATCTTTTTTTATTAACATAAATAAATAATTTTCCCAGTCACGTGAAAGCTGTTGTACTGTTGTTGAACAAGGTGTACTATTTGCCAATTCTAACGTATGGTGCTGTGACTTGGACTTTGGGAGAGAGGGACTCGAATAAAATACAAGCTGCAGAGATGAAATTCGTAAGGAGTAAAGGGGTGTATCCAAGCTTGAAAAAATCAGAAGTGAATAAATTAGGAAGAGTGTTGGTGTTGACAAGCTTTTGTTCAAAAAAGGAAGAGAAAGATTGAGATGGTATGGACATATGAGAAGAATGGATATACAGAGAAAACCAAGAACAGAATTTGAAAGTGGAAATATGATCAGAAGACGACCAAAGTGGAAATATGAACAGAAGAAGAACTGGTACACCAAAGAGATAAGTGGGAGGCTCGTTGGTCTTGTGGTTAGCGTATCTGCTTCCAATGCAGAAGGTCCAGGGTTCGATTCCCGCCAAAGTCAGAAGTTTTTTAACTTCTGATTTGGACTTCAGTCCATCAGTTCTAGTCTTAGGAGTACTTTGTAAACGGTGACTTTGGAGCCGTCCTAGCAACGAAGTACATTATAAATTTCAGAGTTGTTCTGAATCGGCCTTGTTGATTCTGGCGTTGATTCGCGGGTGTTCGCACTGTCCATACCACTGATTGCTATATTTTCTATTAAAAATATCGAATCTGGTTGGTTATCGCTCACTTGTCGATTGCGTCGGGGCCTGCAGGATTGGCTTGGTCGCTTTGATTTAAAGTCCCCAACTGAAAATCAGATATATAACTGAGTGGGTAGACTCTGAATAAAATTTATTTATTTATTTAAATAATTAATGATGTTAAAGAGAGAGATGAATGTTGAGAATAAGTAGAAGCAGAAAGACTGTGGAAGGACAGAAGGAAATGGCGTGAACTGATGGCAAGAAGCAAGAAAGAAGAAGATATTGACGGAAAAGATGAAATTGAAAGACAAAGAAATTGAAGGAGAAGAGAACATGACAGGCCCGGCAAGCCGGTGTTAATAAACTCTGTGTGCCCTAGAAAATCTGGAGGGTCCTGAGTTTGAACACTCAGTCGCGCGTTATGACCTCACGGTTGACGTGCCCTTAATACAAATAAACTTAAAATATCCAGTTTAACATCAAAGATTACTTTGGTTTGTCAGGTAAGAATATAATGCCTTGCGCACGCAAATAGATCCCTCCCAATCATATGACTGACTATAGCTTCTATCATATGATAACAGCGACAAACTTTTGTAAACTCTTATATGTACCCAGCAAAACGTAAGTAATGGTAAAGTGATGGCTACTTGCCGGCACTTCTGGCCACTGCTGGACATTGCCTGTCGAGCACCTGAAAAGTGTCGAACCATCAATTTAAACCATTTTGTGGCATGTCAAACCTTAAAATTCAGATATCATAATCACTTTAATTTCCTTCAAATAACTTTTTTCTCTTTTGCTATTATTAACACCTCCATCACCTTCTTTTTTTATTAATTTATAAAACAATATAACGATCTGAATATTTTATTAAACACTGTCACAGGCGGCGCAATATGACCTAACCGGTTGAAGCGCCCTAGATTCCCATGCTGCCGTTTAAGGGAATTTATTTTCTGGTGGCTCGTCGGTCTGGGTAATTAGCGTCTCTGCCTCCAATGCAGAAGGTCCATGGTTCGATTCCTTCAAAAGTTTTTTTACTTCTGATTTGGACTTAGTCCATCAGTTATTGTCTCAGGAATTTCTAAACGGTGACTTTGAAGCCGCCCTAGCAACGAGACGCATAATAAATTTAAAGTTGTTCTGAATCGGCCTTGTTGATTCTGGCGTTGATCCGCGGGTTATCCGCGGTTAACGCTCACTCGTCGATTGCATCTCGTCTGGGCCCGGGGTAGAATTGGCCCAGAGCATGGCTCTGCTAATAGTAAAAGGCGATTCAAGAGAAAAAGTCCACCTCGCAAACATCAGCTAGTATGAAGAGTAGTATTTTACTCCCCTTAACTAGAGGCGAGCTCTGGCAATCGTCGTCGGGGACCTTACCTCCTTCCCTTGAGGACCCCTCGACGACGATGACAAAGACGACCGCGAAGTGAGATCTCCCTTTCCTCCCCTGCACCAGCAAAGGCCCCCTCCCCCCCCCCCCCCCTCCTAGGTTATAGAGTGGTGCATTATGACCTAACGGTTGACGCGTCCTTAATCCAAATAAACCAAAAACAACAAAAAATCAATTTATAGCTAGTCAGTCTGAATGATATATTATATATATATATATATAGTCTAGCGGGTGAATGCCCCTTTAATTATTATCAATTCTAAATTGTCAACATTGAACCAATTTTTAGACATGTTTTGTGAATTTAGACGCAAAAATGAACACCATTGTTAAAAATCAATTCAATTAATCATTTAATACTGCTAGCGTGGTTTTACAGAGCTAATATTGTTTCGTCGTGCCAGACGCGGGACACGAGAAACTTGCCTTGAATAAAATAGGTCAGGTTATTACTCTGCTGATCGTAGGTAGCGAGGAGAGAGCCAGAGTCCATCTCATAAACATCAGCTGTAGTTTAGTACTTATGTTTGTATTTTATTATATATTGTATTAGAGGGTGACAGGTACTCACGTACTAGAGGCAGATGATCTTTCTGTCAATCTCGCATTTATTTTTAATCTTACATGTAACATGTTGTGCAAATAAATGCAAATATTAATTAAAAAAAGTAAGTTCTGGCCGGCGACGTAAGATTTCACCCCATTGTCTGAACTTGCACGTGACTGCATGGTTCTGTCCTTTACACGGAGGTGTCCTCACCGTTTCACCAAGGCTGGAGTATCGCATTATCACCGAACTGTTGAGGCGCCCTTTAAACAAATGACACAAAAGTCAAACCATCCTTACGATATTCTGGTCCCCACGTCAGTTCCTTCTGCAGCTCTTTAACCAGGAATGAGGGTTTTGAATACTTATTTAATTCATAAAAATAGAAATTGGTTACGAGGTTGACATATCGTGCGGTTCGAAACTTGCATCACTGTCCTCCGTCCTCGTCATTAAGATATCGTACATTCATTGACCAACAACCGACAGTGTTGGCTCGGGCGCTAAGCGCTCGACTCTGATTCGGGAGGTCCCGGGTTCGAATCCCGTCGAGACCGGCAATCCTGACTGAAGGTTTTTTCCGAGGTTTTCCTCAGTCGTTAAGGCGAATGCAAGGGATTGAGTCCTCTTAAACAGCCCTCGGACATCCCTACACAATTTCCTATCCGCACATACCTAGTTCACCTGAAGAGGGGCTAATTGCACCCTATAACAGGTTTCCCACGATAAAAAAAAAAAAAAAAAAAAAATTGACCAACAGTTATATTAAGCCTACGTCTGGGCTCGGGGTAGAACTTAGCACAGAGCATGGCTCTGATAATAACAAACGGCGATTCAAGAGAAAAAGTCCACCTCGCAAACATCAGCAAGTAAGTGGGGATGTATCTCTCCGAAACTAGAGGTGAGCTCTTTTAATCGACGTCGGGGACACTTCCCAGTTACCTTGACGACCTCCCGGACGAGGCGACGACGATGACAATGTCACAATGAACGATGACAAAGACGAGGACGACCGCGTGGTGAGAACCCCCCTTTCTCCGACTTACCCGTGGCTGGTTCTTATCAGCATGGACTCCTCCCCCATACCCCTAGACTAGAGTGGCGCATTATAAACTCACGGTTGACGCGCCCTTATCCAAATAAACCAAACCAAATCATCTAGGTTTAACCATAAAATAAATGTATCTTTTAATTTATCTTATCATTTCCCAGTCTGCATATATCCCGAACTCCTTCTTAAACACTTAAAAACTACTTAAAAGATTCGTATTTAAAATAAAATTACCTGCGGCACAATTGTAGAGGACATGCCCCTCCCCCCAACCCCTTTCGATATATATTCCTGCGTGTACGCCACTGTGTGCGTGTCATGAGATTCGAACCCCCCGATCACTTGGGTGTACGCCACTGCTAGTGAGAGTATCGCATCCGCCTGTGCAGTGTGCATTCTACCGGGCAGAGTGCAGCACATGACTCACTGATGCACCGGCAATCTGACAAGTATAGGCTTCGTAGAGTCAGTAACGAACCTTCCACGGGCGAGGGAGGTCGCAGCTAGAGCTAGCGCGACGATGTCTAGTGTTATACCGTGTGTTATGTTCATAGTGTTCGTGCAGCTAGGTCTAGTGCGACGATAAGTGATAGACAGTGTGCTATTGTAGTAGCGTGCGTGCAACAAGGTTTATCGGGACGATATACTGAATAATACGACATTGCTATGGTGCTTACTGGACTGTGCTATGTTAGTATGCGTGCAGCTAGGGTTATTGCGAGTCGCGACAGTTTTTAGTGTTATATCGTGTGAGATTGTCGTTGTATGTGAAGCTAGGGTTATAGTGACGATCTATACATTGATGATGTCTGTTTCTTAAAGTCTCATATTAATGCACTAAGGCTATTCGGGACGATGAGTGGTGATAGATGACGATGGAGGACGGTTACTAAAACATCATAATGTGTATGCGGGATACGAACCCACGTCCTCGTAGTGCCATACGCTTGAGACCAGCGCCCTAATCACATGTGCCACCGCGGACGGCATTATAGACTGGGTGGGAATGTAATGTGCTATGGAAATGGACTTGACAATGATCGATTGACTTCAAAAGGTAAGTTTCATTAATAAGGTGTTGGAAGGAGGGGGCGGAGGGAGGAGGGGCAGATTTTGGAGCTTGTTACAATGCATGACTCCGTGTGTGAGATATAGCGGTGAGGGGGATCATCATAGTCACGTGGTGTTGACAGAGGTGGCACAGTAATTGCACGCGTAACTCTAACAGTGACAAAACACATTTACGTAAGGATGGCCGCTCTAGGCAGTGGCGTAACTAAGAATACTTTCAAGGGAGGACGAAGTGTCTGGTAGCTGGAGTACCCCAGACGGCGTAAATTTTCACCACACTACAGTTATTTCGCCATGTTTTGTCATAGCAACTCAAGGGATTACCGTTTTGTTTATGAAGGATGTACAATAAGTTGATATTGGGCGTAATATTTCAAACCATTCATATGTTATGCACAATTAAAGAGACAGTTTTGTAATAACTTAAATTAATGATTCAAAAACTTTTTTTTTTTTGTAAATTTTCGGTTGTCATCTGTATTATATTTTTCGTTTATGTTATTTATTATTAAAACTTTTTAATCATAATACTTAAGAAACTCGAATAACTAATTAACATTATCACTGGTGGCGCCAAATAACCTTTGCGGCGTCGTCGCTTAAAGTCAGCGTTAGTTCTTTATTGTGACGGCAAATAAAATCTGATTATTAAGTTATCCTCGTTGGTAAATAAGTGTTTTAACTGAATCTGATGGATGTTAAATAAATAAATAAATAAATAAATAAATAACAAAAAACAGTCGGTTATTACTAGCTAGTCTTGGCAGAAATGATTAAAATATTTTCTATTGAAAATTACCTAAACATATAAGCTTACATTAGCTACCATGGGAACCAAGTTTAAAAAATACGATTAAGGGAATAATTACACCTACCCATCACTTAACTCAGATTTCAGAGGTTTGTTTGTGGGTTAATAAGTCTTTCTTATTTTAATGGTACCAACTGTTCTGATTTTGGTATGTGAACTCCCCCGTTTGTGCCCGGGGTAGAATTGGCCCAGAGCAGGTGGCTCTGCTAACCGTACAAGGCGATTCAAGAGAAGAAAACCACCTCGCAAACATCAGCTAGTAAGAGCGGAGTATATTACTCCCCGAAACTAGAGGCGAGCTCTGGCAATCGTGTCGGGGACACCTTCACTTTCCCTTGACGACCGCCCCGACGACGATGACAATGACACAACGAACGATGACAATAATGATGACTAAGGCGATGACTTACGCGACGTGGGAAACCCCCCCTTCCTCCCCTTAACCGTGGCTGGTTCTGACCAGCATGGGCCACTCCTTCACATATCCCCTAGGCTAGAGTGGTGCATTATGACCTTACGGTTGACGCATCCTTAATCCAAATAAACCAAAAAATTACAATATTAATTAATTTAAAATGTTATACAAACGTATTTTATATTAACTGATAGACACCATTTGCTACTAGTCTCCAAATAATAATGGGATAGCAACCCAAAGTAAAAGCACAGAAAAAGCGAGCTGTCTTTACTTAAAAACACACTCATCCACCAACGCGATTGTAAATACCGTTCACGACGCGGGCCTAGTAACAGAGTCGATAGCAAATTTTCCCCGTTGAAACTTATTTATCGACTCTGCTAGGACCAAACACCGTAGAACAATAATAATGTTAGGCACGGAGGTTCTTTCATCTGAGCTCTTTGCTCCGACGCCAAGACCAGGGCCACATGGAGCCGGATTGTGGGGAAAATACTAGGGATTTATAAGGTACCAATTTTTCCGGAAATTTTGGAAAAAAAACGTGTTTTTTCCGTTTTTTTCCGGGCACGTCGGAAAAATAGGAAAAATTGGAAAAAATGAAAAAATGGTTTTAAGGTGCATAGGATAAATAAAATTGATATGAATGTAGTAATGATTAATAAGGTAGCCCAATTACATATCTCACAGTTTTTAATTCATTATTTTAATAGTAAAATGAAAGGTAAATGCCTTAGTTGTTCTTGTTAGGTTAGACTAAAATTATGATTGGAATTCTCATTTCAAAGACAGTTTTGTGACCATATTGTAAAGTAATAGGGCATGCCGTGGGAGGGACTAAAGCTTAACATAGTATATCTATAAACAGGAGTCAAATTAATGCTCGCCCGAGGCTAGTGAAACTTTGCTCGCGCTAGTAAAAATCTAATTACTCTAGTCCGACAGGCGAGTACTTTTTCCAGAGTTCCCAATTGCCGTTCAAAAAATCTCAATATTTCGCAACAATAACTTAACAAGTTTTCAGTAGTAGTGCACTTACCTAGTATGGAAAATCGTTGTAAATATGCAAACAAAATATAAAATCGCTTAATTTAGGGGGCTAATATTATTAATATTACGGTTAAAATTCGTTTCCGGTCGCTCCCTAGTCCCCCCTCCACATACGTCAAACCCGGCAAATATTGTGACTTAAAACATTCACATATACCCTATTATTGTTTTACATCAATATAACCTATTTGATTGCCGACTGTAAAAATGCTCTTGGGCTAGAGGACTATTGTAGCCATTAGCCCGAAGTACTAGTAGCAAAAAAAGTTAATTTCGACCCCTGGCTATAAATAGTAATAATTGCAAGGGATTTTGGAAAATGCTAGATGTAGTATTGCTGCCATTTTGCTGTCATTTATAAACATCAATAGTAAACACGCGTACGTAAACACATGAAAATAAACTAACACTAATAATCTTAATTTATAATTTACCATAAAGATGCCATTAATCTAAAATGAACTACGAGGAAGTATAAACTATGTATGAAAAGTAAAGAAAATTCAATTTTTCCCAATTTTTCCAATTTTTCCGGAAAAAACGGGAAAATATCCGTTTTTTCCTCGACTTCAATTTTTCCGGAAAATTTCGAACCCTAGAAAATACACAGAAATGAGAGAAGAAATACACTTTAAATAAACACCCAGAAATTTTAGAATAAGTTGTCCAATACTAAACTATGGTAATATATGAAAATGTTGTAAACAATAATAATTAATAAAAATAAAACTATGGTGCACTATTTTCTTATGCGGAGCACCACAAATACATTATTTGCCGCAGCCGCGTAGGAAAATAATGTTCTTTATTTAGAGGGCTGTGGATAAGGCATTGTTGAGAACAGACGCCAGTTTTTGTCTGTCTTGATTGGATTTCACACCAACAAAGTCGTGTTTGATTTCTCTGGACTAAATTACATTTCATTTTGTAATTCGGAAAGAAGATAAATCACAGTTTGTGTTGATAAAGAACAAAGATGTTCTCTCGAGTTTGGAGGATGTTTGTAGGGCGAGCTGTTCTTTGAGATAAGTGGGAATCATGGATTTGGTCATCGGTTTATTGTCTTAGCTGTTTAGTTCTTCATCTGCCGACAATATTCAGCAAGCCAGACTTGGATACTTTAAAAGTGTTTTACTTTTCTCTTGTAGCTCATGGATGTCAACGCTCAAATACCTATATTAGTTCTATTAGTTAGGACGTTTGATCTTTTCAAGCTCACTCTCCCTGCGATCGAATGCTGGTTCTGTCCATCACATGCATGTCCCACCAATCCCCGGGGAAGAATTTGGCCCAGAGCCTGGCTCTGTTAATCATAAACGCCTGGGAAGAGATAAATTCCATCTCGCAAACAAACAGCTAGCAATAAGAAGACTATTCCCTGAAACTAGAGGTGAGCTCTGGCAAAAGTCGTCGGGACCCCCCCCCAAACCCATGACGACCTGTCCGTCTGAGTCCGGGGTAGAATTGGCCCAGAGCATAGCTCTGCTAATCGTAAAAGGCGATTCAAGAGAAAAAGTCCACCTCGCCAACATCAGCTAGTATGAAGGGTAGTATTTTACTCCCCGAAAATTGAGGCAAATTCTGGCAATCTTCGTCGTGGACCTTGACCCCTTCCTTTGACGACCCCCCGGCGACGATGACAATGACACAACGAACGATGACAAAGACTATAATGACCGCGACGTGAGAACCCCACTTTCCTCCCCCTACTCGTGACTGGTTCTGACAGCATGGGCCCCTTCTCCCATATCCCCTAGGCTAGAGTGGTGCATTATGACCTAATAATTGACGCGTCCTTAATCCAATTAAATCAAAACTGGCAATCTTAGTCGGGTACACTTTTCTTTCCCTTGACGACCTCCCCGACGTCGATGACAATTGAAAATACGAACGAACGATGATGACAAAGACGATGACGACCGCAACGTGAGTAACCCCCCCCCCCCTCCCCCCGCCGCCCGCTACCCGTGGTTGGTTCTGACCAGCATGAGACTTGCCTCCCCATAGTTACTTACATTATGAAGCACCCTTCATCCAAAGAAACAAAAAAAAAGTTTTAATCTTTGTATAAAACCCAGGTTTCTAGTACAGTCAGTGAGCCCTTTGAGTTTACGTTTGATGGTAGTTTGGCTGCTTGTTCCTACCTTGCAACGTGGGACCTCCGGAGACATCAGGGTCATATAGGACACCGGAGACAGCTTTCCATATTACTCATTGAATTAATTGGAAATATTAATAATATTATTAATTGGAACTTGCAACTTGAGTTAGGTGTCCTGTATCATTGCTGTGATCAGTTTTGACTTGAACAATTTTAAATAATTATATATCTGATATAATTATATATTAAAGTCAAGATCTTTGTACTAAATTGTTATCAAGATTTGAACACAAGAATGATGGTTTGAACACAAGATGAAGATTCGCGTTCGTGGTTTCTTCCGCGAAAGATTGGTTACTCCCTGATTTGCTGTTCCTGATTTTTGGCAAACCTCATATTCGTTTGAGTGGGATCGTCTAATAAATCAGTTTTTTCTTTTCGTTTTTTTTTTTAATGTTTTTTTTCTTTTTCTTTTTCTTTCTTTCTTTCTTTTTTTTCTTTTCTTTTTTTTTCCTTTCCTTTTTTCTTTTTTCTTTTATTTTCTTTTTCTTTTCTTTTTTCTTTTCTTTTAATTCCCCACCCCCTTTTTTATATATTCGATTCATTTATAAATTGCATTTAATATCCTTTTTATTTGTTATCAAATTTGTTGAGTATTTAATGCATTGTTGTAATATTACTATTTCAAATATTTACTTAAATGTAGTTCATTGTTGTGTCTGCATCTATGTAATTAGATTTATTTAGTTGTCCTCCTTTGTAAATCAGTTTTTATAACTGAATAGGATAGACGTTAAATAAATAAATAAAATAAATAAATAAATTAATGATTTAACCAAATTTATATCACGTAAACACATTTTTAGTACATCTCTTTCCTTAATTTCGCTTTTACTTCCATCATTTATTTCTTGTCGTATATAAACTTAAAAACAACATAGTCATAGAACGTTCCATACACTTATTTCTTTAACGTTCAATATCACAGGCGGCGCAATATGATCTAGCCGGTTGATTAGCCTAGTAGTATATGTGTGGCTCGTTGGTCTTGTCCCCCATCTGGGCCCGGGGTAGAATTGGCCCAGAGCATGGCTTTGCTATTCGTTAAAGGCGATTCAAGAGAAAAAGGCCACCTCGCAAACATCAGCTCGAAAGAGCGGAGTATATAATTACTCCCCGAAACTAAAGGCGAACTCTGCAATCGTCGTCGGGGACCTTGCCCCCTTCCCTTGACGACCCCTCGACGACGATGACGACAATGACCCCATAATCGATGACGAAGACAATGACGACCGCGATGTTGGAATCCCATTTCCTCCCCTTATCCGTGGCTGGTTCTGACCAGCATGGGCCCCTAGGTTTGAGTGGTGCATTATGACCAAACGGTTGACGCATCCAAAAGCCAAATAAACCATACCAAAAAAAAACGTTGGACTTGAGGTTAGCGTCTCTGCTTCCAATGCTGAAGGTCCAGGGTTCGATCCCGTCAAAGTCAGAAGTTATTTAATTTCTGATTTGGACTAAAGTCCATCAGTTCTTGTCTTAAGAGTTTCTAAACGGTGACCTTGGAGCCGTCCTTGCAACGAGGCACATACAAATTTCAAAGTTGTTCTGAATCAGCGAATTGTTGATTCTGTCGTTGATCCGCGGGTGTTCGCACTGTCCATACCACTGATTGCTATATTTCCTATTAAAAACATCGATCTTTGGTCGGTTATCGTTCACTCGTTGATTGCGTCGGGCCCTACAGGGTTGGCCTAGTCGCCTTGATGTACTGTCCCCCACTGAAAATTAGTTATATAACTGAGTGGGTAAACTCTAAATACAAATTTTATATTTAATTTATATATCCTTCAATAATTTTCCGAACACAATCAACTTTTTATGACATAATTTTTAATGAACTACTCACAAAAATATTCTTGTTATTTAAAAAAGTAAATCTCATGTTATTTACTAATTCCTCTCTCTATATTAAAAAATGTAATTAAACATAATTAAATTCAAATTCTTATTTAATTTGCTTTTTATAACAAAGAACATTAAAGGAGTCGCACTATGACCTATTCGGGTAAGGCGCCCTAGATCTTCATCTCGATATATTGGATCCATATGAGCCCCGGTTAGAAATCCCCCTTCCTCCCCCTTCCCCTGTGGCTGGTTCTGACCAGCATGGGCCCCTCCTCCCCATATCATTTATAGGCTACAGTGGTGTATTAAGACCTATCGGTTGACCCACCCTTAAACCAAGTAAATAAACAAACAATTTTCTTTCCTTAACTCTTGCCCCGTATTCTAACACTGGGTAGCCGACATCGATGCAACGTCACATTCTGAATGCACCAAATAATGTTGCCTTGCGCACCTATTATGTGACAACGTCGACAAATTTATTTTAAGTAATTTGTTTTACCATTAGTTATAATCTAAAATATTTCATTTCTTATGAAATAATAATAATAATAATCAATACCCATTTCCAACAATGTCGGGTAGCTTCAAGTGCATTTTGACCGTCACTAATGTTACCGATCGCAAATTGTTATCACACTACCTTGAAGTCCAAGTAGCCTGCGTTGTAGAAACTGTACAGGCTTGTCTTTGTATTGTACGTGCTTGGTTTCTAAATGGCGGCGGAGAATAGATGGTTCACACGGTTATTGGAAGGAATTTCAGAGCAAATAACACACAGTGGTTAAGGTTTATTTTTGTCACCAACTTTGATTAGACAGAATTAATAATTTATGGTTATGATGGACTTAATCGCGTACCCCCTGGAAACTCCCCACGTACCCCTGGGGGTACGCGTACCACAGTTTGGGAACCACTGCTCTAAGCTATAGAGTTGCGCATTATGAACTAACGGTTGACGCGCTCTCTATCCCAACAAACTAGAACTAACCAGCTGATGTTTACGAGATGGCCTCTTATCTCGCCTTGTATGATCGGCAGAGGATGCACTGGGCCAAATCTTACCCCGGGCCCAGATGGATACGGATCGTCTAAATGTCTCGTCTAACAGTTATTTTTCAATTTGACACATCGTAAAGATAAACAAACAATGGAAGGTGTTAAAGCCTCCGCTAAGTGTTTATCTGGAAGTTGATGGTTATTGTTTGACATCAAGGTTGTGGCCAATACAAATTAACATCTTGATATTGAGTAAATTCTTAACAAATGACATCGTCACACATGTGATTTACCTTTAACCGTGCATCATATTATGGAAGAAGTATTTACCAAATATGATGCCTTGCGCACGCAATTTGATCCCTCTCAATCATATGAAGAACTTCTATCATATGATGGATGAAATGATATGTTCTAATGCAAGTTTGAAGCTCAGAACGTAGTTGCAAACCTTCTTATTTCTACCTTGGGGGTTCTACTTCCTATTCTTACTCTTTGACAATATCGATCGCTTTTTGTTTCACTAAGTTTCGCGTAACAAACATTTATCCTAGAAGCAGAAGCTGCAGTTTTCCCCGTGGGCTTTTCTCTGTCTTGCTGCTCAGTACCTGAAGTAATTGCTACACAAATTCCAAGTTCCTTTTAATTAAACATTGTAAACGAACAGAACATCAAAGGTAAATTATTTTTTATTAGAACTAGAGCTATTCTGAAAAAGTTTATTTTGTTAATACGCGCTCTCTCGTCTCCTTTATAAACTGAGAAAACAATATAATTATCAAATACATCATAAACTCAACATAACATATAACAACCTGCGCAATATGACCTGACCAGTTGAATCGCCCGAGTTTCTCATGTCGTCTTTATTCGGTCATCTTGAAGTGTCAGTTCACCTCTTTAACAATTTAGTCTTAATATCAAATAGAAACATAAGGGTCATTCTTGAAAAACTTGCCCAAACCCCGTCACTTCACTTTCACATTTTTTTATTTTTTTAAATATTCATACAAGTTTTAAACCCTTAATAGCTTATTATTGAAGCATTAATTCTGAATTCAAAAATCATATTCACATACTTCTGTTCAAAAAATTAGTACCAAAATTAAAATATACTTGTTCAAAAGTGTGATAAAAGTTGTGTCCTAGACAAGAATCTAAACTTTCCGGTTTCATTTTGTACTAGAAATAGTTATTTAATAACCGTATGCTTAATTTTAAGACATCAATATTACCTTAACCTATCTTTTAGGTATCATAAATGAAGTATCATTCCATTAATTTCATTGTTGGGACATATTTTATGTGTGTCTCTATTGTTGCCTCACCTATGTTACCTCACTCTTGTTACCAAGTTTGCATTTGAAAATTCCCGCCCTAAACAGAACCCTTCAGTGCAAGCATGACAAGGCTGTGGTTTCCTGTCTAACAAGATGGCTGGTATGTGTGTATCATGTAAATGAAGAAAATTATCATCTTTCTACTGTTAATTTGATGGGAGTATTTTAATTCAATCTCACTTTTGTTACCTAGATAATTTGAGGTAATGTTTTAGGTACATTATTTACTATAAATTACTTAACAGGGCAGTCAATACCAGAACCCATTGATAATACTGACAAGGAAAACAAGCATGTGTGACATTAATTATGAATATTTTTAGGTTAAAATCTCACTTTTGTTACCCTCACTCTTGTTACTAAAAAGTAACACGGGTGAGATTCTGAGTAACATAGGTGAGTATTTATATGAAATTTCAGTACATTAGGGTTGCCAAGACCACTTCGAAGAGATGAGTTTACATTTGATGTAGAATTTCAAGGCTTTTGTGTTAAATAGGAAAATATATTTCTCACCTACGTTACTAAATCTCACCTTTGTTACCATATCTCACCTATGTTACCGCATATAATTTCAAATTTCAGGAATAATTGTGATAAAAGTGACCATTGTTAAGCATGTATGCTGTTTGCCTAGTTAAAGTACTGTGATACATCTAAAACAATCAATACAAACAAATTTTTTCTCAATAAAAAGTAAAAAAATGAGTTGAAAAATTGATCATTAGTAACAAAGGTGAGTAAAAACACATTTTTTGTGTAGCAAATACTTCTTGAATGAATCAATACATATAAATTCTTAAACTATACTATGAACATTTTCTATAATTTATCTCTTCAAGAAAATCTAGGAACTGCTTGTCACTAAAAACATTAAACAAAAAAAGTAACACAGGTGAGTTTTTTTGTATGCTGTCCTGCCTATCTTTTTTTCCCGTGCCATTTATAAAAAAATCTTACAAATCATTACTGTTTATGTATCAACAGATGGTTTCTGCTTAATATCATGTAGTCGAGGCAGTCAACAAATCAAAATTATATTTGAAAAAAATAAATTCCAAAAAGGCAAGTTTTTCAAGAATGACCCATAAACACTAAGTAGTTTGTGTATATTTCCCGACCTACGTAAATAGGGGTCTTTAAATTCATCGCCGCGCTCAAGAACAGTGACGTCACTGTTCTTGAGCTGGCGATGTGTTGCAACACGGCACATCCAGTAGCGATGTGTAACGCGCGAGGCCGGGCCCAGTCAATCTGTCGAAATAGTCTGTTTTACTAAAACCAAAGCGGAAGACCCGCGTTCATAATCACTAACAATACATAACACTGGTCAACAACCTTGTTTTGAAAAACATACTGCTTATAAAGTCTATCTTGCAAAAATCAGCTATAGTACGTTACTCACCGAAACTGTAGGCTAGCTCTGGCAATAGTCATCGGTGACACCTCCCCTTTCCCTTGACGACCTCCCCGACGACTAAGGAATGACAAGGAACGATGACAAAGACGATGACGACCGCGACGTAAGAAACCCACCTTCCTCCCCTTACCCGTGGCTGGTTCTGACCAGCATAAGCCCCTCCACCCCATCCCCTAGCTAGAGTGGCGCATTTTGGCCTAACGGTTGACGCGTCCTTAATTCAAATAAACCAAAAAAGCTCCTCGGTGCTCGGTCATTAGCAATTCTTAGTTCAATTACCGATTCAAAGTCTAATTTATGTAGTTAGTAATTGTTTCGAAATGTATAGTTATCAGCATTCTCCGGGCTTCCTTGTTACATCAGACTGCTACCATACTTGGGTTTACGGTGTGGTTCTTTAATCTATAGCAACTCCAGGGATTTCAAAACCCAAACACCAACATCTTACCCACGCTTACCTCTTTAGCAGGGACAAGATTGCCCTAGGTGTGACACAATATGTGACGTTATGTCTTGCGACTCCAACTCCAGCTTAGTCAACCATATGAGAAACTGTTTTCTTACGACCACAGCGACCAGCATGTTACATTTAAGGAATAAAGTACCACGATGTGAGAACCCCCCCCCCCCCTTCGTACCTCTCACTACCTGGGTCTGTTTCTGATCAGCTTGGGATTTTCTTACGCATATCCTCTATAGGCGTCTGTGGCGCATTATCACCTAACGGTTGACGAGTCCTTAATCTCAATAAACGAACCGATTATATGAAGAAGTCTCAGTGACAAACCGTCTTTATTACTCATCTGAAGTAATTTGTTTAACCAAATTCAGTTCACAGCAAATATCATTCATTCCACATAAATATTTTTTCTGTTATCATCACTCTCCTCTGTATAATTTTCTGTTCTTTTATTAACTATGAAAACAATACAACCATTTACCACATCATAAAATCACACAATTATCTTACAATATCACAGACGGCGCAAACAACAAATAGAACTAAACGGTTGAAACGCCCTAGATTCTCAAGTCATCGTCAAATTCCTGTCTGTCTGCATTTTTTTGCTCTGCATGAAGTATTATGTTTAAATTAATTAGAAATGTATAATTTTAATGAACTAGCTATAACGTTTAAATGAATAGTTGCAAAATTTATTTTACCACGCTTTCAAGGATCTTGTTACAACACTGTACGTTTATGAATAAAGAATGCGCAAATGTGGAAGGGTAGATGAGCTTGGCCCGTTTTAAGATGTCATTTCTTTTGAGTGTGTAAGGTTTGGCTTTATTTTTACAAGTTTTTGTATGCCTTACTTTATCTACATCTTTTTAAGCGTGTGCAAATCACGTTTTCACGAATAACTGAAATCAGCTTTGTTATAGTTAAGAACCTCTTGTTTAGTAGCCAGTGTGGAAACACATCCAAATTATAAAACTCGTAAATACTAATCTTTTTTATCGAGCGTGTATCTGTCTATTATGAATTCCTCATTGTCGAATCAGTTAACATGTAAATTGTAAATTTTTGTACTCATACATACCAAACATCCATTTTATTGGATAAACTAAAAGGAGATGTGTTTTAAATCGTATTTGCCGGCCATCTTGATTTATCTTCTTTTAAATACTACATCTCACACTCTTTAAGCAAAAATTGAAAAACTTTCTTCTAAATAAAGCTTATTTCTCTTTAAGAGAATTCCTTGATGACCATTTAACAATTTAACTTTTTTATTTCCACACTTCTCTCACAACACTTTTTTTCTCTTCATTTTGGCTATGATTTTAAAAAATGTAAAAGGGGAATATTTCAGCTACAATTTCTATCTCCCACGAAATATCAGTTAAAAACAAATCATTACAGTTTGATATTAAAACATACTTGAAATTGGTCTGAATATTTTCGTATTTATTATGTATAATAACAAATGCATTAGCATTGTTAATCATTATTTGAAGTATTGTAATTACCATAATCTGTATTAATTGTATTATTTGTTATTTGTATTTGTTCTATATATTTGCTATGTATATGTCAGTGGACTGACAGTAAATGAAAAAATAAATGAAAGTTACTCCACCTTAAATAATTTATAAGTCTGCAGTACTTTTCCCCGTCTGGGCCCGGGGTAAAATTGGTCCAGAACATGGCTCTGCTTATCGTACAAGGCGATTCAAGACAAAAATTCCACGTCGCAAACATCAGCTAGTATGTTGGTGCGAATGTTACTCAGAGGCGAGGTCTGGCAATCGTCGTCGTTACTCGTAGACACCTACCCTTGGCCTTGACGTCCTCCCCGACAATGCTGACAATGACACCAAGAACGATGACAAAGACAATGACGGCCGCGATGTGAGAACTCCCTTTCTTTCCCTTACCCTTGGCGGGTTCTTCTATCGTCACAATTTTCTTTTCTTTTATAAACTTGGAAAACAATCTAATCATCAAACACCAAAAACTTATTTCAGTAACTGTCAATATCACAAGAGGCGCAATATGACCTAACCGGTTGAAGCGCCCTATTTCCTTTCGTCGTTGTCACTCTGCATTAAGATATGAGATATTATGCAATGTGTTAGGTATGTAAAAAATATGAAAATTATACACAAATACAAATACACGACGTGTGTGCTACATGTGCGACCTCCATGAATCTAGGTGCATTATTTAACGAGTGAGCGCAGCGTACGAAGTGGTCTCCATTCAACTCAAACGGCGCTTATTCTGTGGGTCTGTGTGTGGGTCTGTGGGTCTGTACGTCAAAAATCAGCCGAATCACTGAACAGATTGCAATAAAATTTTAAACAGACAACCGGTACGAGTTTACTGAGAACTGCTAACAAAATCAGTTGGATCTATTGCGATTAAAACCTACAAGAAATAATAAATTGAAACAAAAGCTGCCAATGTGTAGGAATTATTAAAACGACAATGGTTTTGGTTTTGAAAAAATACTCTTTGTTTATTATCTGTTGATCGGTTGGCGGTGAAATGCCGTGCCCACGGTGGATCGAATTTTGCACGCCCAAGGTATCTCCAAATTACGCTGTAAGATTGAGTAAACCTTGCAATATTTTCACGTATTTCGCGGCTGTTTTCCATAATATTGTCACAGATGATGGACTACACTGCGTTAAATACATTTCAAAACATGTTTGAAAATTTTCTGGATGAGCGTAGCGATTGAAGCAAAGATTCCATTTCACTACACTGGAGAAAAAAATCAGGAAAGTTTTTTATTCCTCTTCTTTTTTCTGTTTGTATTTTTGTGTGTCTGTTTACACGATTCCGGCTAAACCAATACAATACTCCAATTGAAACCTAGATGATTGTCTGCTTCTATTTCCATAGTAAACGCAATTCTTTGTTCTTGTGAATTCATTTCTTCTAGAAATAGATCAAGAGATTCTCTTCCGTGTTGCCAAATGCAATGAATATCATCTATGTAACGTAGCCAACACTTCGGTTTGAGAGGTTCTCGTTTTAGCAATCATCCATTAAAATATTTGCTAGTACTGGGGATAGTGGGGAACTTATTGCTAAACCTTCTGTCTGTTGGTAATAGTCCTCACTAAAACGGAAATTGTTACACTCGGTACACCGCTACACAACAACCCGATAAATAAAAATGTCATAAACGTGTAGCAAGAAATTAAAAAAATTGTAAAATAAATCTTGTTTCGCTATTACTACCATCCCCATTATTTTATATTTTATTTTATAAACTTCATAAAACAATATTATCATCAAACACGGCTAAACTCATTTTATTAATTTTAAATATCACAAGCGGCGCAATATGACCTAACCTGTTCAAGTGCCCTAATTAATTTTAATTTTTATCGTGGGAAACCTGTTTTAGGGTGCAATTAGCCCCTCTTCAGGTAAACTAGGTATGTGCGGATAGGAAATTGTGAAGGGATGTCCGAGGGCTGTTTAAGAGGACTCAATCCCTTGCATTCGCCTTAACCACTGAGGAAAACCTCGGAAAAAAACTTCAGCCAGGATTGCCGGTCTCGACGGGATTCGAACCCGGGAACTCCCGAATCAGAGTCGAGCGCTCAGCGCCCGAGCCAACACTATCGGTAAGTGCCCTAGGTTCTTACGTCGTCAATGAGTAACATTATGGTTTTCAGGGCCACATGTGTACTTTGCCGTGTCATGTTTGATGTTGTATAAGAACAAGATTCAAGTAATGTGAGCTGGCATCTTATCGTTCGATCATATCTTGCTTCAATGTCATTCAAAAGATAAAATTAAACTTTGAAAATAGTTTGACAAGAAACTATTGTTGGACAAATATTGACACTATTGTGCAGTGCGTAGCGTTCGCGCAATCCTCTTTATACTCGCCGAGACCCGGCACCTCCACCATTGGTTTGGTGGAGGTGCCGGGTTGGACTTTAAAACATCTACATGCGAATGTAGTTAAGAAATAATATATAATTCCCTTGTCCTAGGACTACCTATTCATCTTCTTTGTACGATATGTTTGTCTATAAAGACATAGCATCGTACAGGTCCCACTTCTGCGTTGATTTGGCTGCTGAGCCGCTCAGAGGTGGTTTCGTGATAGCCTCCGTTCTCGGGTGTAGCTCGCTGAACAAAACATTCTTGAGTGACCATGTCTGTGTCCCGTGGCTGGTTCTGACCAGCATGGGCCCCTCCGCCCCATTTCCCCTACAAAATTAGATAGAGTGGAGTATTATGACTGAACGGTTGACGCGCTCTAATCTGGCTCTGGGCCAATTCTACCCCGGACCCAGACGGGGGACTCAGGTGAAACAACTATTACGTACGTTTTTTGGGTTTTGTCACGTCAAAGAACGATACGTAACAATTTAATAAAGTAGTCCGCCATTTTTGTTTTTAAAATACCGCCAGTTCTCCCACTTGTTGAAAGTGCTCAAGCTAAAACCTCGAGCATATTGAACATGCTGAATATGCTCAGAAATCATGTTACGGACGCCAGGCATACCTGAGTGAACAACTTTCGGAACGTACTAATATATCATAAACATTTGCTTTGTTCTTATGGATGTTTGAATTAAACCGCGCATGTTGTGCTCCGGTAAGTGCTGCTCCTAGTAGCAGTTTACTTAAACACTACAAGATTATTGATAGTCGAACTTTTCAATCAATGATTGCAGATAATCGATTATGATCATTGGTGTTGCCAAACGACGCCTGTGACTTCAATGACACTTTTCTTCACAAACTTCGCATCGGATATATAATCGCGACGATGTTACAATCTTTGTCACCTTTGAACTTTGCATCTTCTCCTACTTTTAGAATGAATTGAATTTAAATACAGAGTCTCTAGCTCTACGACTGCAGCTAGACAATGGCAAAGTAAGTTAATTGTTTTTGATTGGTAACCTTGTATTTCGTGGGGGGTGGGGGTGTCCCAGTGACGCTGTCCAACAGAGGTATCGGAGTGGTAGGCTTCAACTGTAGTCCAACTAGGGCTTTAATTGACTGGTGGGTTTCAGTAGGAGAATATAATAACAACTTTCCGAAACTAGAGGCGAGCTCTGGCAGTCGTTTTCTGGGACCTGTCTTTATTCTCATGACGACCTTCCCGTCGACTACGACAATGACAACAAGAGCGATAACAAAACTATGATCACGATGTGAGAACCCCCATTCCTCCCCCAACCTGTGGCTGCTTCTGGCCAGCATTAGCCCCTTCTCACCATATCCCTTAGGCTAGAGTGGTGCATTATGACCAAACGGTTGACGCGTCCTTAATCCAAATAAACCAAAAAATTACTTAAACCCACAAGGCCAAATGTTTTTCGAAACAACATGCAGAAAATCAATTAATAAAAAGTAGAACGCACTTTTTAAATTTCTCATTGAAAGTAATTTATTTAATAAAATCTGCTTCAAATCAAAACCATATTTTTTATATTTAATTTAATAATGTTTATTTTACTATCACGATCATCTCCATCATTTTTTTCTTTTATAAAACAAGGAAAACAATATAATAAAGAATCACACCACAAACTCATTTCATAACTTTCATTATCATAGGCGGCGCAATATAACGTAACCGGTTGAATCGCCCTAGTTTCTCATTATAGTCATAGTTTTCTTTGAACCTGTTTATAATTACATGTATGTTTCACAAGTTAACGTGTCGAGAAGAGATTTATAAATACACCTTGAAGCCACGCACTCTATACTACTGAGGCGCACATGCTGCACGGACAAGTGAATGCACGTCGATATGTATCAGCCAATGAGGGAGAGGAGGTGAACTCTCTCGTTGGTATGACCTAGCTTCACAGTGAGACTTACGTTAGAAGCTGGACTTACTCATGGGATAACACCCGTCTGGGCCGGGGTAGAATTGGCCTAGACGATGACTGTTAATCGTAACAGGCGATTAATGGCGATTAATTAATTAATAAATCCAATGCGATAACAGCTACGTTAAAGTGAGCTTCTCCTGGCGAATATATGTTTGATAATCGCGCGTGCGGGGACAATAATTTAATTTACTTATTTTGTCATAACTTACAGCTCTTTATTTTCTTTCTTTTCTAAACTGAGAAAACAACATAACTCAAAACAACAAATTAAATGTATTAACTTACAACATCACATGAGGCGCAATATGACCCACCTGGTTGATACGTCCTAGTTTCTCACGTCGTTGTATACTAGTAAGCTACGGTGTAAATTGCAGCATGACCTCTGTAGAGGTGGGTGGCCGGCTAGCTGCAATGGTGGGGGTGGGTCTTCAGATTAGGGAACCTGCCTTGACTAAGACTCGTGGCTTGTTCTGACCAGCTTGGCCCCCACCCTCCCCATATAATTTATAGTCTAGAAGTCGCAATATGCAGAACGGATGACGCGCCCTTAGTTTAAATAAACTTAACTCGAAAGACTATACAAATTCAATCTGTTACTTTTAAATTTGACAAATATTAGAATTTACAATGTGTACAATATTATAGCATTGTGTATTGGAAACAAAGGTAATTTTACATTTTTGTATTTTCGATTAGAAATACCATTTAAAATATTACAAGAGAACTTTAATAAATAATTAAATGTTTATAATAATTTAAAAATCGAATTAAAAAACTTTTGAGATCCAACTCATAAAAAAACTTGTAAAAATACATTGATCCCTCCCAAACTCGAAGGCACTGATAACGAAAATGAATCAACCCTCTATTGGGCACAATAAATTACCGAAAATTTTTTTCTTGTCTATAGGATATACACAGTAAAAAAATGTAGACCGTTTTCTCCTCGCAAAAGACATATTTTGGATAATGGTGGAGGTGCCGTTCCATACATTTTGTAATTATTTCCGATACACAAAATGCCATTTATGAAAATCCTGACAACTATAAAAAAGGATGACGACCACGAAGTGAGAACTCCCCCCCATTCCCCCCCCCTTCCCCCCACAAGTGACAGCATGGGTCTGTTCTCCCTACATTCTCTAGGCTAGAGTGGCGCATTATGACCTAACAATTGACGCGCCCTTAAATCCACATTGACAAAACTATTGACTAAAATGGCTTTATTATTATACTATTTGTTTTTTATTTTTATGTAAAGGCTGTTAACAATATTGGTTTCACAATGAAACTTGTGGCAAAAATAAAACAATATGTTTTGGAGGCCAGATGATAGTCGAAGACGTGCTTTTCACCACATTCTCTTTAATAAACTTAGAAAGCAATATAATCATTAAGCACACCATAAACTCATCTCATTAACTTACAGTACCACAGGTGGCGCAATATGACCTAACCGGTTGAAGCGCCCTTGTTTCTCACACGAATTAATGACAACTTGTTGGTACAGTTCCTAAAGGAACCGTCTCAGCAACGAGGCACATTACATACATTCAAAGGTTATTCCAAATCAGCCTTGTTGATTCTGTTGCTGTACGTGGGTGGAATCGTGTCCAGCTTGATTGAACGGTGATGCCGGTCTCTGGTTAATCATTGTTCGCTCGTCAATGGTGTCGGCGCCTACAAGGTCGGCTTGGTATTCTTTAAATATAATGTTCCCTATTTAAGATCAGTTCTCTGACTGATAGGGTGGGTACCTATAAAATACGAACTTATTTATTTTGTTTATTTACCATGCGTGGAATTCATTCAAACGGTAGAGACAACGTTAAACCACGTTCACAATAGAGGTCACAATAATCAATTAAATTACTTGAACTTTCTGTAGTCACGATGTCTTTCTATTCAATAACCTAGATTGCCAATATCGGGAACTCATGAGACTTACCTATTCTTGCCAACACACCACACTAGAACTACGTATACATGACCTTGCCCCCTTTCCTTGAAGACCTCCCCGACGACGACGACGACGACAATGACATACGAACGATGACAAAGGCGATGACGACCGCGACATGAGAAACCCCCTTTCTACCCTTACCCATGGCTGGTTCCTTAGCTAGAGTTGTGCATTATGACCTAACGGTTAACGCGTCCTCAATCCAAATAAAAAAAGTCACCGTCACGTTTGCTATACCAAAATATTTTCATAGCAATATACCACCCTCCGGTATATTAACTCGATGTATAGCGAAGAAATAATGAAATCAAGAAGTGAGGACCCGGCGCCTCCACCAATAATGCTATTCTTATGGGTTTAAACTTTCCTACTCAACTCTCGTTTAACAATGTAGAACTTCAATTTTAGAAAAATGTCTGTCTTCTCGGCGTGGAATTTGACAAAAGGTTGAATTGTGAACACAACGTTGTTGAGTTACGCAAAAGATGCATGTTGTAAATCAATGTAACTTATTGGAAGTTCTCAGTTAATACATCGTGGGGTGCAGACTGGACTTGCATGTTGAGAATCTATGGATCTTTAGTTTGCTCCAAGATGGACTACGAATGTTTCGTTTACTCTTCAGCACGTGACACAACCCTCAAACTTCTCGACACTGTCCACCATTGTGGTCTTCGTATTGCTCTTGGTGCATTTCGAACAAGCCCGGTAGTCAGCTTGTATGCCGAGTCAAGTGTATCCTCCTTGGCAGAAGGGCGAAACCTCTTGATGGGTACGTACGTAATGAAAATTAAAGCTATGCATAACCATCTAGGAAATCGGGATATTTTTTATTATAAAATTTAACAGACTCTTTGAAAAACAAACCCATGCCAACACTTCCAACGGGATCAAGATGTAAACGTTTGTTTAATCTTGTAGATTAAATCTAAACAAAAGTATTTAATTTTGTTATTAGAAATAACCCGCCCTGGCTTACAATAGAGCCGATTTTTATATTCGACCATTGTCGTTTTGATAAAAGCTCTATTTGCGATAGTGTTTTCAAAATAAAGTTAAGAAAGATTTGAAGTATAAATCGACGTTTAAATTTGATATTCACAGATGGCTCCAAAATTGACGATAAGGTTGGAAGTATCTTTTATTGCTACACACAAACAGAACGTTTCAGGCTAAGCGACGTGTGTTCAGTTTCACTGCAGAGTTATTCGGATTCCGTGAAGTTCTTTAATATGTTCTACGTTGTCGTTGTGGAGAATACCTTTTGTGTTCAGATAGCCTTCGTTCACTTCAAGCTATAAAACACATGTATTCAAGTCTTAATTTGGCACAAGACATCCAATTTAATTGAGAAAAAAAAACGTCTGTGCCCGGAGTAGAGTTTGGCTCAGAACATGACTCTGCTAATCGTAAAAGGCGATTCAAGAGAAAAAGTCCACCCGCAAACATCAGCTAGTAAGAGCGGAGTATCTTACTCTCCAAATCTAGAGGCGAGCTCTGGCAATCGTCGTCAGGGTCCTTGCTCCCCTTCCCTTGACGACCCCCCGGCGACGATGGCAATGACAGAACGAACGATGACAAAGACGATGACGACCGCGACGTGAGAAACCCCCCTTCCTCCTCTTACCCGTGGATGGTTCTGACCAGCATGGGCCCTCCCCCCCCCCCCTTAGGCTAGAGTGGTGCATTATGACCTTACGGTTGACGCGTACTTAATCCAAAAAAAACAAACATAAATAACTTTTGTTTTGCTATATCATCATCATCATTTTATTTTGTTATACTTATATACACTTAGAAAACAATCTAATCATCAAACACACCATTATCTCATTCCATAAACGTTCATTATCACAGACGGCGCAATATGACCTAACCGGTTGAAGCGCTCTAGTTTCTCACATCGTCATAGTGTTCTCTCTCTGGATCTGTGACACGCATTCTTCTCAACTCGGCCCTGAGTTCATAATATCTCATGGTGTTGTACGCAACAGGCAGATCAATGTGGCAATCACTTGACGACGCAGCCTTGACCTTGACCGCAGCCGACCTTGACATCATTTCTTTAGGAACACTATTTTATCTCTTTGGTAACAAATAATACACTGCTTCCTCGATAGTATTTTGAATACTTTAGGTGGCAGTGTATAGTAGCTAGCAACTTCGTGCGACTTTTCGTTGCCATGGTAACGTTACTTTTGTTATAATGTAATTTCCATCTACACTACTTATTGGATCAAAATAAAATTAACATATTCGTGACCGGACGGACATTCTAAATGATTTGGCCACCTTAGATTTTGTCGCCGTTTAGTTAAAAAAAAAAAATCGATTAACTTTAATGTAATTTTTTAACTTTTTGAACGATTTTGCCACAAACTAATGGCATTCAATCGAGAACGAAGCTTGCGGATGGTCCAAATTTCAACTCGATCCGAGCCTCCGTTCGAACGTTATGGCTAGACATACATACAAAACACAACACACAACAACAACAAAACAAAACCAGAGACTATTTTTTCCGGCAGAGTCAAATGGAAACGCTCGCTTCGCTCGCTTAAATATCACGGACCGCTCAACATGATCTACCCGGTTGAAGCGCCCTAGTGTCTCACGCCGTGTAAGTCTGCAGAGCGATCGTTGGTATCCTCCGTGCAAGAGATAATGGAGAGGGGAGTCTCCGTTGAGGTTGAACCGGTATTAAGTACCTGGTCCCCCGTCTGGGCCCGGGGTAGAAATGGCCCAGAGCATGGCTCTGCTTATCGTACAAGGTGATTCAAGAGAAAAAGCCCACCTTGCAAACATCAGCTAGTTAGAGAAGTATATTACTCCACGACACTAGAGGCGAGCTCCGGAGGTCGAGGTCGAGGACACATGCCTCTCCCCTTGACGTCCTCCCCGACGATGACGACCACGACAACATGAACGGTGACAATGACGATGACGACCACTAAGAGTGAATTCCCTTCTTCTTCGTTCTACCACTAGCTCATTTTGACCAGCAGGGTGTTTACCTCCCCAAATCCAAAGAAAGATTGGCACATTATGGTCTAAATAGTTGACGCACTCCTAATATTCCAAAATTAATTATGTCGAAAAACAAACAAAGGTTGACGCACCCTAATTCACAATTTACTAAAAAAAAATCATTCTGGGGTAACATTTAATAACTTCTTCAGAACATGATGCAATATTTTGTTACATCATAAATTCTAGTGTTTTAAACATTTTTGTATTAACTTTATGAGTTGGTTAACCAAATTTAATTCCCATTCTCATTTTATTTTTCGATCAAATAACTAATCATTCTTCTTTATTTACACAATCATCTATATAATTCTCTTTTTCTTTTTTATCTTGGAAATAATTCAATCCAACAGCAAACACTTTACAAATTTATTTTTATTCACTTCCAATATCACATGCGGCGCAATATGACATATTCGGTTGTACTGCCCTGGCGTCTCACGTCGTCGTCATTATGAAACGATGACCCGGTCTGGCCCGGGGTAGAATTGGCCCAGAGCATGGCTCTGATAATCGTAAAAGGCGCTTCAAGAGAAAAAGTCCACCTCGCAAACATGAAAGGTATGAAAGGTAGAATTTTACGACCCGAAATTAGAGGCGAGCTCTAGCAATCGTCGTCGGGGACCTTGCCCCCTTCCCTTGACGACCCCCCGACGACGATGACGACAATAACACCACGAACGATGACGAAGGACAATGACACGCGACGTGAGAACCCCCTTGCTTCCCTTACCCGTGTCGGGTTTTCTGACCAGCATGGCCCCTCCTCCCTCCCCCCCCCCCCCCCCTAGGCTAAAAGTGGTGCATTATGACCTAACGGTTGACGCGCCCTTTAATCCAAATAAACAAACAAAGCACCTTGTCAACCATGGTTATCAATCGGGCAAATCTACAATAAAAAGCTATATTTTCCTTTCTTTCATCTCTACACTGTTCCCAAAATCAAAAACACCAGGCACACCCACCGCTCCCCCGGCTCCGCAACCATCCTCATCAATCACCACAAAGAAACCGGGCGGGCCTAGACCAGTCTACGATCGAGCGTGGGGGCTATCTATTTCCCGTTCGAATCCACAAAACTCTTCCCCCAACCCCCACTAAAAGCATCCAGCTCAGTCTACTATTGTCCGATTGCCCCTACTTCAATCCCCCTACTACCTAATACCGCCCAGCAAACCACAAGCCCAGCAATTTGGCCTCAACAGTCAACTCCAGGGATTTCAATACCAAACACCTACATCTTACCACGCTTACCTCTTTAGCAGGGACACGATTGCCCTAGGTGTGACACAATATGTGGCTTTATGACATTATGAACTAACGTTTGACGCGCCCTCTATCCCAATAAACTAGAACTAACCAGCTGATGTTACGAGATGGCCTCTTATCTCGCCTTGTATGATCGCAGAGGAGCACTGGGCCAAATCTTACCCCGGGCCCAGATGGATCGGATCGTTTTAAATGTCTCGCCGAGCAGTTATTTCTCATTTTGACACATCGTTAAAGATAAACAAACAATGGAAGATGTCCAAAGTCCAATTTAATAAAAAAAATAGATCACTATATATGTATATCTAACCAGATTTTGCACCCTTCGTCTTTTATCACAAATTTACTCACTGTGCTGGAAGGATTAGTCTACCAGTCACGTGCAAGTGATAGGTCCGTGAATTTTGTCTTAAAAAAAAATTGGCTAGAAGAGTTCTCAAAAAAAATTTTCTATTCAATTATTTCTTAAACATTAAATTATGAAATCAATTACTTGAACTCTCTGTATTGACAATTTTAAATAAATGTCTTGTGTTCAATATACTACATTGTAAATACGGGTACTCATGAGACTCCCTATTATTGCAAAAACACAACACTTGAACTACGTATGCATGAAGGTTTGAAATAGTTTTTTAAACTTTTTGAGCCCCTTCATGGGCCCGGGGTAGAATTGGCCGAGGGCGATGCTCTGATAATATTACAAGGCGATTCAAGAGAAAAACTCCCCCTCGCAAACATCAGCTAGTAAGAAGAGAGTATACTTTTCCCTGCAACTAGAGGAAAGCTCTGGCGGACCTTGACGACCTCTCCGACGACGTCGCCTATATTATGATCCTCCGCTCCCCCTCTCTCCCCCTACCCGTGAAATGGTTTGATGAACAGCATTGGATGTTCCTACCCATATCCCCTAGTCTTATGTAGCGCTTTATAGCCTTACGGTTGACGCGCCCTTATCCAAAATAAACCAAACCAAGTCATCGAGGTTAAGGCAAAAAATTTAAAATGAATCTTTTAATTTATTTTATCATTTTCCATTCGCAAATCACCCGAACTCTTCCAAAAACACTTAAAAACACTAAAGATTCGCTTTTTAAAAAAAAATTACCTGCAGCGCAATTGTGAAGGACATGCCCCCCCCCCACCCTCCATACGATATATATTCCTGCGTTTACGCCACTGTGGTGCGTGTCTGAGATTCGAACCCCCGATCACTTGGTCGAAACGCCACTGCTAGTGAGAGTATCGCATCCGCCTGTGCAGTGTGCTTTTCTCCCGGGCAGAGTGCAGCACATGACTCACTGATGCACCGGCAATCTGACAAGTATAGGCTTCGTGGAGTCAGTAACGAACCTTCCACGGGCGAGGGAGGTCGCAGCTAGAGCTAGCGCGACGATGTCTAGTGTTATCCCGTGTGTTATGATCATAGTGTTCGTGCAGCTAGGTCTAGTGCGACGATAAGTGATAGACAGTGTGCTATTGTAGTAGCGTGCGTGTACAAGTTTATCGGGACGATATACTGAATAAAACGACATTGCTATGGTGCTTACTGGACTGTGCTATGTAAGTATGCGTGCAGCTAGGGTTATCGCGAGTCGCGACAGTTTTTAGTGTTATATGGTGTGAGATTGTCGTTTGTATGTGAAAACTAGGTTATAGTGACGATTTATACATTTATGATTTCTGTTTCTTAAAGTCTCATATTAATGCACTAAGGCTATTCGGGACGATGAGTGGTGATAGATGACGATGGGGGACGGTTACTAAAACATCATAATGTGTATTGCGGGATACGAACCCCAGTCCTCGTAGTGCCCTACGCTTGAGACCAGCGCCCTAATCACATGTGCCACCGCGGACGGCATTATAGACTGGTTGGAATGGAATGTGCTATGGAAATGGACTTGACAATGTTCGATTGACTTCAATAGGTAAGTTTAATAAAAAGGTGTTGGATGGAGGGGGCGGGGGGGGGTGGGCAGATTTTGGAGCTTGTTACAATACATGAAACCTTTTTTGTGATAAAGTGGGGGGAGGGGGGGGAGGGTTGGCTTAGTTATCTCTGTTATTATCATTGTTGATACTGGAGTCGCCCGGTAGGAAATCGGTGTCCAACAATTTGGGTCGGTGTTTCGTGATTAAAATACCGGTCTGTGCTTGGATAATGCTCGCTCGTCGGTGGTAGCAGCGTTGACAGGGTTGGTTTTTTAAGCTTTAAATGTGTAAACAATTATCCCTTTTTAACAATCAGTTAAGTAACTGATTGGGTAGACTTTAAAAACGAAAAATTGTGTTTCGTTCGTTTTCTCTTGATTCTCTAAAACATTTATAAAAATGTCTGACGTAAATCGAGAAACTGTTTGATAAATCCGAATGCACAATATATGATGCCTTGCGCACGAAACTTGATCCCTTCCATCAACCATATGAAGATCTTCCATCATTTATAACAACAGAGACAAACTTTCTAAATCCTCATTAAAATTCATAAAAATATTCATTTAAAAAACAATCATTTTTAATCAAATCAAATCAACTTTATTTTTCTTTTCTTTTACAAACTAAGAAAACTATACAAAACAAGCTCTCATTAATCTTACTCATACAACATCACGGGCGGCGCAATATGACCTATCCGGTTGAAGCGCCCTAGTTTCTCACGTCGTATCATAGTTTGGTTGTACAAAGCATGTAATTACATTATCCATCCATGTTGCTCTCGTCATAATATCTCAAAGTTCTTGGAATGGAAACCAATATAACAAAAATTTCGCATTTTCCTTGGACAAGACCGGTGTTGTTTTCCTGAGAGCTTGTGTTTCATATCCGTAAAACATTTTATTGTGAAGATATCCGAGGCGCGGGAGAGATTTCCACTGGGGGGTCCGTGATACTCGTTTGCAAAGTTCGTTAGTTTGTGCTATTTATCATCAGTTTTCCCTCGCTCTGGCAGTCGTTTGTCGGGGACACCTCCCTCCCCTTGAACCTCCCCAACGAAGACGACCATGACACCACGCACGGTGACAAGAGACGATGACGACCGCGACGCGTGGAAACCCCTCAACCAGCATGAGACTTTCCTCCCCAAAATCCCCTATAGGATAGAGTGGTGCATTATAACACAACAGTTGACGAGTCCTTAATCCAAATTATACTAAAAATTAACTATAATATCCAAGCGGGTTTATATGACCCTACGGTTGAAGTGCTCTAGTTTTTTCACAGTTTTGTCGTCGTATAAACAGGACCCTCTTCTTCGCCTTATTTAACCTTTTAGCATCATTTTGTGGCTTCGTTACAGTTATTGAACTTCTGAAAATATCGATTGGAATTGTGAAGGGAACGTCCAAGAGCTTCTTCAGGAATGTCATCTCTTAGATTCGCCTCACGTCGTCGTCGTACGAGTCTGCGCTACTTCCGCTGTAGCCAACGCAACGGTCGCGTACGCAGAGTTGCGGCTTGTACAGCTCCGTGCAAAGATAGTAGATAGGTAAACAACTAAAACGTCTTACTCACTGATGTCTTGCAACAAGGTAAAAGATAGTTCCTGGATGCGGCATATGCGGCAGAATGTACCTGATGTTATTATTAGAGCTCACATGTTAATCTCTCTCAATCTCATAAAGAACTTCTCTCACATAATGGACAACGTCGACAAACTATCTACGCATTTCATACACAAACACAATACAAACCTCTTATCACTTTCACTGTTATATTTAGTTTAAACTTGAAGCAAGCAACGAACTTTAATTATCATCTAACAATATTGCAGGCTGCTCAATATGACCTAACCGGTTGAAGCGCCCTAGTTTCTCACTTCGTTGTCTGTTATTTCTATAGCTTATTTTCTGGCTGGCGTATGTGGCTCTGGAGCTGCCTTGCTATTGGACACGGCCTAGAAACAGCTGTTGCTCCCCGGGACTTAAATGTGCTTTTTGCTCGAATGTGGGTGAAGTAGATCTAGAGGGTTGGTTGATGTTGAAGGCAAGATTTCTGCGTTCGTCCATTCAGGTGTCAAACTATCAGTAGTGGCTTCAACATAGTTACCAGTTACAAGAACATAAAGAATCTGTTCTGTGTTGCTCGGACTAACATCACAAACAACATGATTTTGTTTCTCGGCTTCTGCTCTCAAAGATTCGTGTTGTGTGACTTGTCCAATTGCAGCCGCACTTGGATTGAGAATGTCCATGCACGAAAACTTCCTAAATCAAGTCGCTATTCTATTTTAAAGCTGAGTGAGGGTAATCTCCTCCTTAAGCTTCGGTGTTTTATCAGCATCGTTATCGGTTGTTGAAAGCTCAGGCTTGGATATTGAGAAATTGTTTTACTTTTCTGTTGCAACTCATGGATGTCAACGCTCAAATACCTATTTTTGGCCTAGTTCGTTTTGTTTGGACGTTTGATCTTTTCAAGCCCACTCTCCCTGCCATCAATTGCGGGTTCTGTCCATCACATGCATGTCCCACCAATCCGCGTGCGACGTGAGAACCTCCACATTCACCCCCCTACCCGTGGCGGGTTCTGACCAGCACGGGCCCCTTCCCCCCATATACCCTTGGCTAGAGTGGCGCATTAAGACCTAACGGATGACGCACCCTTAATACAAATGAACAAAACAGAACTCTACCCGTAGCTGATTCTCTCTCGACTTTGGAAGCTGTTTATAGGGCGTCGTGCAGGGCTCCAGTCTGCTTCACAACAGATGTAATATCCCCCACAAATACAAAATTTTCTAAAAAAATAAATGGCAGCCAAGCTCTCCTTCAAAAGTCTTCGGCTGTGAATGCTGTAAAATATAGAATTTGATCCATGCATTTCATTTTTTCTCCCTAGTTTCGCATTGAAAATAATTAAGATCATTTCGCCTGTTGACGAGCGCCAAGCCTAATATTTTCGTTGTAAAAAGTAAAGTTTTTAAACGTGCCTTTGAACCTGATAAACAAACAATAGTCATTTAATGAGAATACCATTTCTGCACTAAAGTGTTACAATCCCACTACTGGTCTGTGGCTGGGTCTAGCCAGCATAGTTCTCAAAATATAAGAAATACAAAAATACTTTCGTTTAAGAGTCTACCCACTCAGTCACAGAATAAAATTGTTTGGGGGTTATTAAATCTTAATCCGACCAACCCTGTAGGCACCGACACCATCGACGAGCGACCAACGCCCAACCCGCGGACAGTGTCAGAATCAACAAGGTTGATTCGAACCAACTTAAGGATGAACTATGTGCCTCGTTGCTAGTTCGGCTTCAAAGTCACCGTATAAAAATTCCTAACCCAAGAAGATGGAATTAAGTCTCTGTCAGAAGTTAAAAATCTTCTGCCTATAGCGGGCATCGAACCCTGGACAATCTTCTCACAGTTCGTCTCCGTCTGGGCAGGGGTTGAACTCAACATTAGTATTCTTATGCTGATAGTGTAAGACGAGAACAGAGGCAAAGTCCATCTCTCTGGCCCTGACAGTGGTCGTCGGGTCCCCCCCCCCTTGACTCCCGCCTAGACGTAGACGACGATGACAACACATATGACGACAGGGTAGAATCTGGCCCAGAAAATGGCTTTGTTAATCGTAAAAGGTGAGAAAAGAGATAAATTTCATCTCGTAAACATCAGCAGAACATTTTATTCCCAAAACTAGAGGCGAGCTTTGGCATTCAAAAACACAAACCCAGTTACAGAATAAGTGTCGTTTGACATGAATTGTAAGACTCAGTCGCTGCGCCTCGTGTAATAACTTTATTTGTAATACGTGACTCTTCTGTATCACCAGGATTTATATATTTCTTAACATCCACGGATATTCCTGGTCCGAGTTTGAGAAACAAGCTCAAGCCTTGATGGTTCTGGTGCAGCCCGCGGGTGTTATCATGTCCAACCTGTTTGGTCGGTGTTTCCGTTATAAAATACCGGTCTTTGTTTGGTCTCCGATAGTTTCGACGCCAGCAGGGTTGGCTTGGTCTGCTTAAAAAATTGTTATGTTCCTCACTTATAAATAAAATTTAAAAAAAATGTATTTAGAGTCTACCCACTCAGTTATATAACTGGATTGTCAGTGGGGGACAGTAAATCAAAGCGACCAACCAATTCTGTTACATGTTGTGTGGGTAGTATCTTAATACGAATATATTTATTTTTTATTTTTTACTGTGGTAATATGTGAATAAAAATCAATCAGTCACCTACTGAGGGATTCATAAAAAAAATCAGAAAAAGCGTGTATTTTGCATTAATGTGGCGTTAATTACACCCAATTTGATATCACTCACTCCAAAGTTTAATTGGAAAATATAAAAAACAAAACAATTAGAATCCAAGAAGGCGGCTATTTCAAAGTTTTATTTATGTCTAACAAACTTGAACCTAAAGATATTTTTTAAAGTTAACATCCTGGACCTTGCGCACGCAATTTGATCTCTCTAGGGATTTAAAAGGTACCAATTTTTCCGGAAATTTTGGAAAAAAAACGTGTTTTTTCCGTTTTTTTCCGGGCACGTCGAAAAAATAAGGAAAAATAGGAAAAAATGAAAAAATTGGTTTTAAGGTGCAAAGGATAAATAAAATTGATATGAATGTAGTAATGATTATTTTTATCAATAAGGTAGCCCAATTACATATCTCACAGTTTTTAATTCATTATTTTAATAGTAAAGTGAAAGGTAAATGCCTTAGTTGTTCTTGTTAGGTTAGACTAAAATTATGATTGGAATTCTCATTTCAAAGATAGTTTTGTGACCATATTGTAAAGTAATAGGGCATGCCGTGGGAGGGACTAAAGCTTAACATAGTATATCTATAAACAGGAGTCAAATTAATGCTCGCCCGAGGCTAGTGAAACTTTGCTCGCGCTAGTAAAAATCTAATTACTCTAGTCCGACAGGCGAGTACTTTTTCCAGAGTTCCCAATTGCCGTTCAAAAAATCTCAATATTTCGCAACAATAACTTAACGAGTTTCCAGTAGTAGTGCACTACCTAGTATGGAAAATCGTTGTGAATATGCAAAATCAAAATAAAAAATCGCTCAATTTAGGATTATTAATATTACGGTTAAAATTCGTTTCCGGTCGCTCCCTAGTCCCCCCTACACATAAGTCAAACCCGGCAAATATTGTGACTTAAAACATTCACATATACCCTATTATTGTTTTACATCAATATAACCTATTTGATTGCCGACTGTAAAAATGCTCTTGGGCTAGAGGGCTATTGTTGCCATTAGCCCGAAGTGCTAGTTGCAAAAAAAGTTAATTTCGACCCTTGGCTATAGTAATAATTGCAAGGGATTTTGGAAAATGCTAGATGTAGTATTGCTGCCATTTTGCTGTCATTTATAAACATCAATAGTAAACACGCGTACGTAAACACATGAAAATAAACTAACAATAATAATCTTATTTTATAATTTACCATAAAGATGCCATTAATCTAAAATGTACTACTAGGAAGTATAAACTTTATGGAAGTAAAGAAAATTCAATTTTTCCCAATTTTTTCAATTTTTCCTCGACTTCAATTTTTCCGGAAAATTTCGAACCCTAGATCTCTCCCAGTCATATGAAGAACTTATATCATATGGTAACGGTCACAAACTTTCAAAATTCCCATAGTAATAAATTTAACAAAATTTAATTCACATCATACAGATTTTTTAAATTTATTAATTTTCATTCACATAACTTTTATTTTGCTATGACTTACATCATTTCATTACATTTCAATTTATTTTGTTATTTATACACTTTACAAAATCTTATCAACAAACACACCATTAACTCATCTCATCAACTTTATTATCACAGGCGGTGCAACATGACCTAACCGGTTGAAGCGCCCTAGTTTCTCACGTCGTCGTCGGGTATCCTGGGTAACGTTATTGGAAAAATTGCAAAATTTCAAATACCGGTTTAATAGGGGTGCTTCCCCCCCGTACATTTATGTTTCTAGATTCTGTTCTGTTTATGTATATGTCATACAATACGGAAATGATAAAATCCACCCCGATCGGGGTTTGAACCCGGGATAAGGCGACTACCTGGAACGTGGGAGGTACGGGTTTAAATCCCGGTCGGTTAAAATTGTGTTTTTCTGGGTTGTATTATATATTTACATATCCGATTCTACACTTCATGAGTAAGAAGATAACACCACCCACAGTAGGCCCTACTACATCACTAAATAGGCACTAGATAATAATTGTTACTAGGCACCGGGTGGGGGTTATACTAGTATCTATGCACGACACTCACGGCCTATCGGTTGAAGATAAACACAAACCAAGGTCCTCTAAATCTCTTGCGGACATCCAGGGAACCTTGATCATAACAACTCTGCTTAAACCAATGACATAATATAAGCTAAGCGCTAGACACACAGTATGGCCGTGAGGAGCATGACAATTGAAGCTATCTTTAAGGGGGGGAAAAACCCCCCGCCGTTAAAATGTATGTCCCCTTTAAAAATTTTAACAGCCTTTGTGTTAACAAGCGGTGTAAAATCAAAACTGCAAGAGGGGCGATTTCCGAATTTTTAAAGAAAAACCGTTTTTTTCCGCAAATCTCTCATTTACCCGATTTTGAACAAAGCAATTTCCCAAGTTGGTGGACTACCCAAAACTATGTTATCTGCATTGGGTTTTTAAGTAATCAAAACTAGTTTTTTGGCGGATGTGTGCCCGAAAAAGGGTCGTGCAGGTCTAAGTGGGAAAGGGGCCCTAGGGCTTGTAAAACCGTGTAATGTTACATTTTTTTAAAGTTTTCCTAAAACCCTTAATGTTTTTTTTTTTTTTTTTTTTTTTTGGGATTGGGGCCGCGTAAACCTTTAAAGGTCTAATGCACCACTCAAACCTAAGGGGGGGGGGGGGGGGGGAGGGGGGCCCATGCTTTTCAAAAAACTACCCACGAGTAAAAGGGGGAAAGGGGGGGTTTTTCCCCGTCGGGGTCGTCATCGTCTATGCCCATCGTTCTATTTGTCATTGTCATCTCGCCGGGGGGTCGTAAAGGGGAAGGGGGCAAGGTCCCCGAGACATTGCCAGGGGTCGCTTTTAGTTTGGGGGAGAAAGAATTCCGCTCTTTCAGCTGATTTTTTGGCGAGGGGGGCCCTTTTTCCCTCTTGAATCGACTTTTACGATTAGCAGACCCATGCTCTGGGAACAAAAGGCAACACGTTTTTATTATAAATAATTTTTTATTTTGGCCTAGGCCCGGGCCCGGTTTCGGGTTTTTTTTTTATGAAAAAAAATGCCCTTTTTTCCCTCTTTTTTAAACTTTAGAAGAAAAATTTTAAAATGCCCGCCATTTTTTTTTAAGTATTTTTTTTATCCCACGACGTTCAAATAATCCACTGAAAATCAGTTCTTTAAAACTAGAGAAGTATCTATTTTTGGCAGTAAAGGGTTATTTTTCCCTACTCGGAGGTTCAAATTTTTACGCTAGCGCTGGGGTTGGGAAAAGGATAGGGGGACTGACTTTCTAGCGTTTTTGCTACGCAAAGCTTATGTAGATATTTTGATTTTTAATTAAATTGGTTTTAAAAGGGCGTCCCAAAGGGCTAGGGGGGGCCCCTTTTAAAATTGTACCAAACCCTTTTTCCTATAATATTACAGGTATTGGAAATAGTAGGGTTTAAATATAAAATCCCCAATATGTTATTAAATTTTGCGTAAGATTTAATTTAATCTAATACAAATTTTTACTCCTTTCCAGTATTTAAATTTATATTTTTATATTCTTATACTAATGTGATTCAAAAACCCAGAATCATCAACATTTCACTAACTGAAAAAAAAATGCAAAATTTTACAGTAAAAACAATTTTTATTTATACCGAAGCATAATGTTAATTGGGAAATAAAAATAGTAATAAAAAGGGACTTAAAAAAAAAAAAAAATCCCCGGGTTACTATTTTAAAAATAGAGGTACAATTCGACGCTAGTACTATGATAACGATAATATTTTTGAAGGATACCTTTTTTTTTTGGGTTTGGTTTTGGAAGTAGAAAGTAGAGTATGGGGGTTTTTTACTCCTGAGCACGGTGGTTAAAATTTTTGGAATAGGTTTGCAGTAGATATTTGTTCCAGAGGCGGCTTGCTTTTTAGGGATAAATGTTTTTTTGCATTTCACCGGGTACGATTTTTTGGGTTTTGGGAAGTGTGTTAGCTGTGGGTCTTTTTTGTGCGATTATGGATCTCCCCATCGATTAAAGGGGTTTAAAAAGAGGAATGGGGGCATTGCGATTTGGGGTGCCCGCCCCCTTGATCCTTAAAAAATTATAAATTTTTTAATTTTTTATTTTTAAAAAATATCACATCGTCCCCAAATGCCCCCGGGGTGGAAAAACGTCGTTATCTAGGGGGCAAACAACCCTAAAAACAAGCAAAAAACTCTTTTCTTTAAACTATAAAAAATATAAAAGGGCAGGCGCATATGACAAAAACCCGGTGAAGCGCCTATTTTTTTCCCAACGTGGGGTTCGTGTTTTTGTAGGGGTTTCATATCGGGGTATTTTTTCCAGACTTTTTTCTTAATCCTTTTTTTTTAAAAAAATCGAGTTGGGGTTTCCCGGCAGTTTCGGGTTTTTGCTAAGTGGGCAGCCTGTAGATCCGTTTTTCTTTTGGGGCCCAAACAAACTGCTGTTGCAAATCAAGAAGCTGGAATTTTTAAATGGTAAACCGGGTTGAGCAAAAAAAATTTACTATGAAAGTTGTTAAAAAAAAAACCCAAATTTTTCCCCGGGGATGTGTTCAAAAATATATTAAATTTTGTAAATTAAATTTATTCCTGCCTTAATTAAAAACGGTTTTAAGAACAAATTATCTTATTTTCTCTGGTGCAAGGGGTTTTTATCGTGGGTCACACATTCCAATAAATTTCCCCCAAACTGATTCACCTGCGTCCTATGTAAACCCGAAAAATCTTTTCATTCACTTTTAAAACGCCCTTTATGTGACCATCGCATATATTTAAAATTGATTGTTATGCAATCTTTTTAAAAAAAATTTAAATTTCACATTGTCCCAACATTTATTTTTTTTATTTTCATTAAATGTAAATATCTTTTGTTTTGCTTTTTATTTTAAAACCATCTTTGTATTTTGTATACATCCCCCCGGAAAAGAATTTTAATCATAAAAACACCACCAAAAACTCATCTTACAACTTCACTATCCAGGCAGGGGAAAATGACCAAACCCGGTTGAAGCCCCCGTGTTTCGCCCTCTTTCGTGTAAAATGGAAAAAAATTTGGGGATATTTTGGCAGCTAAGATATTGCCCCGAACTTGGACCTTTTAAGACACGACCTCGTCCATTTTTCATGCCCTAACCGGATGTGACCGTGTCTAGTTTTTGCTGGTCAGGTAAAAAAAAGGCCCTTTGGTAAATTTGGAAAGGTCAATCCTAAATGAAGGTGCTCTTCTCGCAATTTTCACATGCCCCCAAAAGAAACCCCAGATGACGTGTTAACACCATCCAGAAAATTCGTTTTTTTGTTGACGATTGAACCAGTACAGGTGACGACTTTGGGAAAAGTAAGAAAAAAGCTTTTTACAAAAAAACTCAAATGAGCAAACATTCCCCCCAAAATAAGCCCGCTTCCCCAAAAACATGTTAAAAAGCGGTGAACCAGGAGGCCGGGGGTGAGGGGGGGATGTTATTTTCAGACCTGAGTTTCCGCCCCCCAACTTGCTGGGGGTGGAGAGAACGGATGATGGCTGTAGAAAACCCCCTTGGAAAAGACTTACCCCAAAAACACTTTCATCTGCTTGGGAATCATTTCATGCAAGTACCAAGAACTGTCAGGAAAAAGGGGAAGGCAACAAGGCCCCAACTTCCGGACGGGGCTGTGTGGGGGGTTTACGGAGACTGTTATTGCAGATCCTGAGCTACCCCCACCAAAATTTCTGGGGGGGAGCCCGGGAAAGGGGATGGGTGAGAACCCCAATGGACAAACTTTCCAATGCAATTTCATCTGCTTGGGGCTCATTTCATGCAATGGGACCCAAAAACGTCAGGGAAACAGGTGTAAGTGCAAAATAGGCCCAACTTCGTGCACGGATGTTGGGGTGGACGGGGATTTTTTATTGAAAATTTCCCGAGTACCGCCCAACTTGCTGGGGGTGGAGCAGAAAAGGATGATGGCTGCATGAAACCGCTTTGGGCAGGGCTTACCAGATGCACTTTTTCCCTCAGCTTGGAGCTCATATCTGCATGTACCAAAAAAACTGTCAGGGAAAAAAAGGGGTAAGTGCAACAAGGCCGAACTCCCCCTGCATGGACTGTGTGGGGGGTGACGGGGGACCCGTTATTGCAAAATCCCCAGCTACCGCCCCCAACTTGCTGGGGGGGAGCAGAACGGATGATGGCTGGATGAACCGCATTGGACAGACTTAACCCGAGCACTTTCTCATGCTTTTGGAAACTCATTTCATGCAATGTACCAAAAAACGGGCAGGGAAAAAAGGTTTTAAGTGAACAAGGCCCAAAATTCCGGGCACTGGACTGTGTGGGGTGTGACGGGGCTGTTATTAGATCCTGAGCTACCGCCCCCAACTTGCTGGGGGGGAGCCGAACGGTTTATGGCGCATGAAACCCCATTGGAAAGACTTTCCATAAAGCACTTTTTATCATGCTTGGAGCTTTATTCCATGCAAGTACCCAAAAACTGTCAGGGAAAAGGGGTAAATGCAACAAGGCCCAACTCCCGTGCACTGGGGCCCGTGTGGGGTGACGGAGGAAATGTTAAGCAGATCCTGAGCTGCCGCCCCCAAAATTTCTGGGGGTGGAGCGAAAGGGGTGGGTGCTGTATGAAAACCCCATTGGACAGGGTTTCCAAAAGCACCCATCATGCTTGGAGTCATTCCAAAGCAAATGTACCCAAAAAACTGTCAGGGAAAAAAAATGAAGTTTCAACAAAGGGCCCAACCCCGTGCAATGGACTGTGGGGGGTGACGGAGATGTTTTTTGCAGATCCCGACCCACCAACCCCCAACTTCTGGGGGTGGAGCAGAAAAGGGTGATGGGTGTTTTGAACCGCAATTTGGGCAGACTGACCAGATGCCCTTTATCATGCTTGGAGGGCCCTTCCATTTCAATGTACCAAAAAAACTGTCAGGGAAAAAGGTTTTAAATGAACCCAAAGGCCCAAAAACCCCCTGCACTGGACTGTGTGGGGGTGACGGAGTGTTTAAATTTCAGATCCTGAGCTACCGCCACCAAATTGTGGGGGGGGAGCAGAACGGATGATGGGTGTATTTAAACCCCATTTGGGCCCGCCCACCCGATTTCACTTTCTCCTGCTTGGGGCCCCATTCCATGCAATGTACCCAAAAAAACTGTCCCGGGAAACAGGTGTAAGGCAACAAAGGCCCCAACTCCCGGCACTGGAAAGTGTGGGTGTACCCGGGGAAAGTTATTGGAAAACCCGAGCTACCACCACCAACTTGCTGGGGGGGAGCAGAAAAGGATGGGGGCTGTATGAACCGCATTGGACAAATGACCAGATGCACTTTCATCATGCTTGGAGCTCATTCCATGGGAAATTTCCAAGAAAGGGTAGGGAAAAAGGTTTAAATGCAACAAGGCCCCAACCCTTCCCTGCAATGGACTGTGTGGTTTTGAGGGGACTGTTTAATTTTAGATCCTGAGCTACCGCCCCAAACTTGCGGGGGTGGAGCAGAACCCGGGTTTATGGCTGTATGAACCCCATTTGGGGGAGAATTACCAATGCACTTTCATCATGCTTTGGGGCTCATTTCATGGGAATGTACCAAAAAACTGTCAGGGAAAAAGGTGAGTGCAACAAAGGGCCCAACTCCCGTGCACTGGACTGTGTGGGTGTGAAAGGAGACTGTTATTTCAGATCCTGAGCTACCTCCACCAACTTGCCTTTGGGGTGGAGCAGAAAAGGTGAGGCTTTTATGAACCGCATTGAAAAAGGGCTTACCAGATCACTTTCATCATGCTTGGATGCATTTCAGGCAAGTACCAAAAACTGTCGGGGGAAACAGGGGCAAGTGCAAAAAAGGGGAAAATTTCCCTGCCTGGGGCTGGGCGGGTTTTTGACGGAGACTGTTTTTTGCAAACCCGAGCTAAACCCCCCACCCTTTCTGGGGGTGGAGCAGAACGGATGATGGCTTATGAAACCCCCAAATTTGGGCAGACTTACCAGATGCACTTTCATCATGCTTTGGGGCTCATTTTTGCGATGCACCCAAAAAACTGTAGGGAAAAAGGTGTAAGGCAAAAAAGGCCGAATTCCGGCACGGGGTGTGTGGGGGGGGACGGAGAAATGTTATTTCAGATCCTGAGCCCACCCCCCACCCAAAATTGCTGGGGGGGGGAGCAGAACGGATGATGGCTGTATTTAACCGCAAAGGGGCAATTTTCCAGGGTTTCCTTTCCATCCCCGGTTTTGGGGCTTTTTTCAGGGAATGTCCCCAAAAACTGTCAAAGGGAAAAAAAGGGGTAAGTTTCAAAAAGGCCCCCAAATCCCGTGCACTGGACTGTGTGGTTTTTCGGAGACTGTTTTTTGCAGATCCTGAGCAAAACCCCCAAACCCCCCCTTTTGGGGGTGGACAGAACGGTGATGGCTGTATTAACCCCATTTGGGGCCGACTTAAAAAGATGCACTTTCATCATGCTTTTGGGGCTAAATTTTATGCAATGTAACCCAAAAACTGTCGGGAAACCCGGTGTAAATGAAAAAAGGGCCCAACTTCCGTGGGACTGGCTGTGTGGGGTGACGGGGGACTGTTTAAATTTCAGATCCTGAGCAAACCCCCACCAATTGGCCGGGGGTGGAGCCGAACGGTAGGCTGATGAAAAAGCATAAAACGACTTTCCCGGGTGCACTTTTTATCATGTTTTGGGGCTCCTTTTATGCAATGTACCAAGAAAATGTCAGGGAAACGGTGAAGGCAAAAAGGGGCCCAACTTCCGTGCCATGGGGGCTGTGTGGGTGTGACGGAGACTTTATTGGAATCCTGAGCAACCTCCACCCCAAATTTTCTGGGGGGGGAGCAGAACGGAGGAAAGGCTGTATGAACCGCATTGGACAACTTACCCCCCTGCACTTTCATCAGGTTGGAGCTAATTTTAGCCCAAGTACCAAGAACTGTCCCGGGAAAAAAGGTGGAAGTGCAAAAAGGCCGAACCCCGTGCACGGGACCTTTTGGGGTGACGGAAGGGCTTTATTTCAGATCCCGAGCTACCTCCCCCAACTTTCTGGGGGGGGAGCAGAACGGATGATGGTGTATGAACCGCATTTTAAGACTTACCCGATGCCCCTTTTCAAACATGCTTGGAGCTCAATTTTGCAATGCACCAAAAGGGGAAATGTTTCCAAGGGGGAAAAACAGGGTAAGTGCAACAAGGGCCCAACTCCCGTGCACTTTGGGCGGGTGGGTGTGGAAAGGGGACTGTTATTGCAGATTTCCGGGGTACCTCCACCAACTTGTGGGGGGGGAGCAGAACGGGGTTTATGGCTGTATGAAAAAGCATTGGACCGACTTACCAAAATGGGAAATTTATCATCTTTGGGGCTTTTTTCATGCCCAAAGCCCAAGAACTGCAGGGAAACAGGTGTAAAAGGGGAAAAGGCCGAAATCCCCTGGGACTTTGGGCTGTGTGGGGGTACGGAGATGTTATTGCAGATCCTGAGCTAAACCCCACCAAATTGGGTTGGGGGGGGAGCAGAAACGGATATGGCTGTTTGAACCGCATTGGACAGACTTTCCGATGACTTTCATCATGCTTTTAGCTCATTTCAGCAATGCACCAAGAACTGTCAGGAAACAGGTGTAAGGCAAAAAAGGCCGAACTCCCGTCACTGGACTGTGGGGGGTTTTGGGCGGGGACTGTTTTTTGGGAGATCCCGAGCTACCCCACCAAATTGTGGGGGTGGAGAGAAAAGGGTGAGGCTGTATGAACCGCATTTGGGCGGGTTTCCCAATTTCACTTCATCATCTTTTGGGGCTCATTTTATGCAATGCACCCAAAAATGTCCCCGGGAAACAGGGGGTAAAGGGGAACAAGGCCGAACTCCCCCCACTGGACTGTGTTTGGGTGTGCGGAGGGCTGTTTTTGGGAGATCCTGAGCTAAAAACCTCCCCCAAACTTGCCCCCTGGGGGGGGGGGGCAGAAAAGGATGATGGCTGTATGAACCCCCCATTTGGGCAGGGCTTACCAGATGCACTTTCATCTGCTTGGAGCTTCATTTCATGCAATGTACCCAAAAAACGGGCAGGGGAAAAGGGTAAGGTTTCAACAAGGCCGAACTTCCGGCACTGGACGTGGGGGGTTTTTGACCCGGGGACTGTTTTTTTAAAATCCTGAGCTACCCCCACCAAATTTTGGGGGGGGGAGCAAAAAGGGTTTTGGGGTGTATGACCGCATTGGGGGCAGGGCTTACCAGATGCACTTTTATCTTTTTTGGGGCTCATTTCATGCAGGGACCCAAAAAACTTCAGGGAAACCCGGTGTAAGTGCAAAAGGGCCCAAAACCCCCCGGGGACGGACTGTGTTTTTGGTGACGGAGAAGTTATTTTCAGATCCCGAGCTACCTCCCCCAATTGCTGGGGGGTGGAGCAGAACGGATGATGGCTGTATGAACCCCATTGGACAGACTTACCAATGCACTTTCCCTCTTTTGGGCCATTTCAGCAAATTCCAAAAACTGCAGGGAAAACAGGTGTAAAGGGGCAACAAGGCCGAACTCCTGGGAAATGGGGGCTGTGGGGGTGTGTGTGGGTGTGACGGGGGGCTGTTAGCAGATCCCGAGGGTTAAACCCCCCACCCAAATTGTGGGGGTGGAGCGCCGGGGGGGATGGCTGTTGAACCGCATTTGGGGGAGACTTACCCGGGTGAAATTTCATCTTCTTGGACTCCCTTTTTATGGGAATGTACCAAGAACTTTCAGGGAAAAAAGGGGAAGTGCAACAAAAGGCGAACTTTCCCTGCACTGGGCTGTGTGGGGGGGACGGAGACTGGGGTTTTTGCAGGGTCCTGAGCTACCCCACCAACTTGCGGGGGTTTGGAAACAGAACGGTGAAAGGCTGTTGAAAAACCCCAGGACAGACTTCCAAGGGTTCACTTTTATCATGCTTTTGGGGGTCATTCCCCTTCAAAGTACCAAGAACGTCCCCCGGGAAACAGGTTTTAAGTGCAAAAAAAGGCCGAAATCCCCCTCAAGGGGGGCTGTTTGGGGTTTACGGAAAACTTTTTTTGGAATCCTGACCCACCCCCACCAACTTTCTGGGGTGGAAACAGAACGGATATGGCTGTATGGGAACCCCCCATTTGGGCAGAAATTACCAGATGCACTTTCATCATGCTTGGAGCTATTTCATTTCAATGTACCAAAAAACTGTCAGGGGAAAAAAGGTGTAAATGCAACAAGGCCGAACTCCCGTGCACTGGACTGTGGGTGGACGGAGACTGGGTTTATTGCAGATCCTGAGCCCCCTTCACCCAAATTTTCTGGGGGGGGAGCAAAAACGGATATGTGTATGAACCGCATTGGACGGGCCCTTTCCAGATTTCAAATTTTATCTGTTGGGGCTCATTTCATGCAAAATTCCCCAAAAACTGTCAGGGGGAAAAAGGTGGGAAGGGCCCCAAGGGCCCAACTTCCGTCACTGGACTGGGTGGGGGTGACGGAGAGGTTTTTGCAGATCCCTGAGTACCTCACCAACTTGCTGGGGGGGGAGCGAACGGTGATGGCTTATGAACCCATTGGGCAGAAATTACCAATGCACCCTTTTATCATGCGGAGCTCATTTCATGCAAGTACCCAAAAACGTCAGGGAAAACAGGTGTAAGGGCAACAAGGCCGGGAAATTTCCCCTGGGATGGGCTGGGTGGGTTTTGACGGAGACTTTTTATTTCAGAAACCTGAGCTACCGGCCCCCAACTTTTCTGGGGGTGGAGCAGAACGGATGATGGCTGAGGGAAACCCCATTTGGGCAGACTTTTCCGATTCACTTTCATCATGCTTGGGGCTCATTTTTAGCAAAATTTTCCAAAACTGTCAGGGAAAAGGTTTTAAATGCACAAGGCCGAACTTTTCCCTGCACTGGACTGGGGGTGTGACGGAGGGCTGTTAAAGGGGTTAGTAAAACTGTGAATTAAAATAATGTTTTTTAAATACGTATCAAGCTTTGTTTTTTTTTAATCAGGGGTCCCCAAACCTTTCTGGGGAAACATTTCCCTTTAAAACAAAGTTCCCTTTACTTTTGTGTGTAGGCATTGTACTTTATCACGACGAATGTTTTCCCTCCTACATTCTCAACGCTCCACAAACCCCCTCAAAAAAAAGATTTTTTTTTTTTTTCCCCCTTTTAATACAATCCCTCCTACATTTTGAAAGGGGGGTTTTGACCGGGATTCTATTTAAAATGTAAGCAAAAACCCCATGTCGGGCATTGCATAAATTAAATAAAAAAAATCAGGTTAAACTACCTGAAAGTAAATAATCACATAAAAAATGTTTTTTTTCCCTTTTACAAACTTTTTTTTTCCGTCGGGGCCCGGGGGTAGAATTGGCCCAAGCATGGCCTGCTAATTTTGAAAGGCGTTTTAGAGAAAAGTCTACATTGAAAACCCAGCTATAAAAAAGGTATTTAATTACCCCCAATATAGAGGCGACCGGGCATCGTCGTGGGGTACCTCGGCCCCCTTCCCCTTGACGACCCCTTGTCGACGAAAGACAATGACACCGTGACTAAAAAAACCCCTTCCTCCCCTACTCGTGGCGGGTTTCTGCCCAAACATGTGCCCCTCCCCCCTTCTAGCTAAGTGGTGCTATGACTGTAGGGTTTTTGAGGGGCCTCCAAACCCCAAATAAATTAAACTAATTCTGGGCAGGTCGAAGAACTAATTTTTCAAAAAGAACACCTATGGGGCCTACTCTACTTGTTGCTTTAAAATAGGGGTTGTCGGCCCATTACTTAAGCCAAGTCGTTACTTGCTTTTGAACGTTTGTGACCTTGAGGACAATCACCCAGAAAAACACAAGCGTGCGGGAACACCATATTGGTCCGGGCACTCTGGGCACGTGCGGGCTAGGGGCTGCGTGGGTGCAAGTCAGGGGTTTGTGCGGGGCCGGGGGGGCCCAAAATTTTGGTAAAAATAGGGGCCCAGCCCGTTGCTTACCCGCCGTACCTGTACAGCCCCGGAAAATGTATTTCTTGTTCCGCCCAGCCCTTCCCCACGGGGCCCATGAAACATTTCCCCTTTGGGTGCCCAGACGCTACCCGGCTGCCGTACTGCCCCGTGAATGTATTCTGGTTCCCCCTAAGATCACCCGGACGGGCCCATGCAATGCAACTGTTCCATGAGCTGCCCTGGCACTAACCAAGACACAAAATTAAATCTGTTCTTGTTTAACAACTCGTTTGTGTATTCCCTAAAAATGATTTTTGGATGAGCGAAGCGAAGATTCCATTCACTACACTGGAAAAAAAAATACGGAACGTTTTTTCTTTTAATTTTATTTGTGTTTGGCTGTTTGTTAACACGATTCCGGCTAAACCGATACTCCAATTCCCGATGAAATTTTGTGGAGGCCTTCGAAATCTCTGAACTTAGAACTGCCACTTTTTTTGTAGCCCCAATCGAAAAATTTTTTTCTATGAAAATCGCAATTTTCGATTTTTTTTCGATTATTTAAATTTCTTCGACTTATAGCACCTACATGTTTTATTCTATTGTAATGATTGTTTTAAAACCGGATCCTTATTTTTATAATTGATACATTCGTGTGAAATTTGAGCGCAATCAAAAAATTATTTCTGATAATAATTGCAATTTTGAGATTTAAAAAAAAAAATTTTTGACTTATAACACCTATATGCTTTAATCCGATTGTAATAATTTTTCACAGAACCTTAATTTCATAATTAATATATTCGTGTGAAATTTGAACGTCATCAAATAATTATATCCTATGAAAATACAATTTACGCTTTTTTCGTTTTTTAAACAATTACGCTCATCCAACAACGCGCCTGATAAAGCGTTTGCGAAGCTTCCTAGTAATTATCATGCTTATTATATAATATCTTTTGGCCTGCTTACATTTTCTCTTGTAATACAGTTCAAAAGAAAATGCATCTGTATACTATAGTTTAACATTTTCACCAACTGAAAAAACAAAAAAAAGATATGAACATCTTTAATGAAGTCATTTAATTTTGGTTGCATAAACCAATAGAATAAGTACCGTTATCTTATGGACGTATCATTTAGCATCGCATCGGACAGCATATGCACCCGCCTCGGCCTATATTAACTACAGGAACAAAATTTCGAACATTCGCTTCAAAACAGAAACGGCTTGGAATAGCATAATAATTTAGTGCACCCATTTTAAAAAATATACTGTACACAATTTGTGTAATATACTGAACACAATTCAAACACATCCAAAATAGTTGAAAGGCGATAAGATAACCCAATTTGTGTAAATACTGAAAAGCGATATAGATAGGCCACAAGCAAGCGCATAATTGGATGAGCGAAGAAGCGAAGCAAAGATTTCTTTTTCACTACACGGGAAAAAAAAAAAGGGAATGTTTTTTTTTTTTTTCTTTTTGTTTTTTGGCGTTTTTTAACACATTCCGGCTAAACCCGATACCCAATTGGATAAATTTTTTGGAGCCCTTTTAAAAATTCTAAACTTAGAATGCCACTTTTTGAGCGCAATCGAAAATTTTTTCCAGAAAATGCTTTTTTACGTTTTTTTTTTTGATTTTATTTTAATTTTTTAAATGCACCTACATGCTTTATCAGATTTTTTATATTTTCACAAAACCCATAATTTTTAAAATTTAAGATATTCGTGTGAAATTTGGCGCAATTGAAAAATATTTCTTTATGAAAATCGAAATGTTACTTTTTTTTCTTCTTTTTTAAAAAAATTTCTTAAAAACTTATAACCCCCATGCTTTTTCCGATTGAATGACTTTTTTCACAGAACCCTAATTTTTATTAATTTAATATATTCGTAAAAAATTTGAGCGAAATGAAAATTTATTTATAGAAAGCAATTTTCGATTTTTTTTTTTTTTTAAATTACGATTCATTAAAAAAATTAAAAAATTAAGTTTTTTTTTTTTGTTTAAATTTTAAAATTTAATTTTTAGAAAAATCTCCAACTTAGTTTTGATTTTTTCAAGAACAACGAAAATCGGGCATAAAAAGGGCAGCTAAATGCACCATTACGCCATCCAACAACGCGCCTGAAAAAGCGTTTGCGAAGCAGTCAATCGAGCTGTTGATTTTTAGGTGGTTTTTCCCCCTCAAAGCATCACGCTCTTCCGGGGCGCAAGGTTTAAACGCTTGGGCTTACAGATGGAGAGGCGCGCTGCGGGATCGGTTCGAGACACTGACATTTGATTTTTGTAAAAACTTGTAATTGTTTTGGGTTAAAATATCCCCCTACAGGCAATCGACTGAGTCAGAGCTTAAACAAAAGCTAAAATTTTAAATTTTTACAAAAAATTTTTTTTATTTTGGTTTTACTTTTACATATTTACTCCAATCGCGTACGGATGCTAGTTAAAAATGTCAATGGACGGGCTAGGCGGGGACCGGCCGGGGACCGTGCGGGCGTGGACGGGGTGAGAGTATACTTTTTAACGGCCGGGCACCAACGGTTATAAACACGGGGCACGCAGGGGTTTGGGCCCGGGGGCAGCTACTGGTACCCCGTACGGCCCCCGTCCGGGCCGGGGGACACTCCTAGGCGGGACCCGTACGGGCACCCGAGGGGGGGCACCGGCCGGGGACATCACATTTGTGTTTTTCTGGGCTGAAACACGTTTTTAAGAGTGCTCGCACCTTTTTAGAAGCCATTATTCGGGTTGCATAACTATAAAACACCTTCCCCGAATGATGCCCTCAAACCCCCGTGACCTAAAAATTAAATGGTGACAATAGCCCATATCCTTTTACACAAGTTATTGTTATTGTCTCTCTCATTCTCTTAACTCTCATTGAACCATAAGGGGCCCCGGGCATGATAAAAAACGAAAATGACAAAGACTTACAACAAATAAGGCAACATACATTTTGTGATTATTTTAATTAAAAAAAAGTCTTTTTTTTACCTGACTGGGTTTTTTAAAATTTTCCGTTTCCTCTACACTCCCAAATCATATTCATGAAGATAAGGGGACATTTTTGGGTTGAGGGTTTTTCTCCTATATTATTTATGACATTTTGCTTTTTTTTTCGGATTTTGTTATAACACAAGAAAACAATAAAAAAAAACCAAAAAACCCCCATTTTTTAATCATTCATCAACTTTCATTTAACACAGGGGGCGAATCTGACCTAACCGGGGGTTTAAGCGCCCCTTTTTACGTCGTGTCGTCGGGATAGCAGAATGAGCGTTTTTCAATATTTGGTAGGGCTCATAAAGGTGCTGTCATATTTGATCCTAAATTTTCTCAAAAACGTTTTTTTTGGGGTGTTTTTTGTTTTGAGTTTAGAAAGCTAATTCTTCGGGAATAGGAAAGATTCTTCAATTCTTTTTTTTTAGACGTAAATGTTAAAAATTAAATTTTTCAGCGGAGTAGGTCCCATTCCGCGTAAAAAACCCCGCAAAAAAAATACATTAAAAAACAAAAAATAGGGGGTTGGGGAGTCCTGGTATATTATTGCTAATCGGGGTTTTGGGGAAAGGGAGCGCCAAAAAAAAGGTAACGATTTTTTTTGTTTTTCACACTAGGCCCGACCCGGCACCTTACCAAACACCGACTCGACTCGAAATTACTACTCAACGAGTTTTTAAGCGCCCGTGTACCAGAAGCGTTATAGTGCGATATGGAACCTGTTACTTGACAGTAGGGATGACGTAACCCAACTTTGTTACGACCCGGGTACCCGGTCCACATTACTCGCCTAGTTAATAAAGTAATAAATTAAGTAGTCCTATTTTATTATCTTACAGATATTAGACTTTGCAATACTATGTTTTACCGGATTGACGTACATACTAGTTTCTTTTGTTGTGTTTTTGGATTTGGATTCATAGTTTAAGACAACGACTACGAAGTGAGAACTTCGAACCCCCCAGCCCCTTCATCAACATACACCCCAGCAAGTGAAGACATCTCAACACAGTCTTCCCGGGGTAGAATTGGCCCAGAGCATGGCTCTGCTAATCGTAAAAGGCGATTCAAGAGAAAAAGTCCACCTCGCAAACATCAGCTAGAAAGAGCGGAATATCTTACTCCCCGAACCTAGAGGCGAGCTCTGAAATCGTCGTCGGGGACCTTGCCCCCTTCCCTTGACGACCCCCCGGCGACGATGACAATGACACAACGAACGATGACAAAGACGATGACGACCGCGACGTGCGACGCCCCCCTTTCCTCCCCTTCCTCCCCTTACCTGTGGCTGGTTCTGACCAGCATTGGCCCCTCCTCCCCCCCTTAGGCTAGAGTGGTGCATTATGACTTAACGGTTTGACGCGTCCTTAATCCAAATAAACCAAACCAGAGTGTCGCATTATGAAATACCGTACGGTTGACGCACCCTAATTACAAATAATCTTAAAAACTAAATTATTTCATCTATTTGTTTTATAAGATATTATAACATTATTAATCGCTAATTATTCGGCACTATTTTCTTTTGCGTTGCAGCACAAATGCGTGTTTTGTCCCTGCGGTATAGGAGAGTGAAGTCACGGCCGTCTAGATGTAAATATTGTTACCTTTACCAGTCAATAAAGAAACGGGGAAACTTTTTTATCGACTCTGGCTTTACATACATCCAGACGGCGGTGAAAGTCATGTCTTTGAAAGGCGGTGGATAGTATTGTTGAGCGAACGCCAACCAACCCCATCCTGTCTGTCTTGTTCGCATTCTGCACATTAGAAGTCTTGATCCATTTTACTCGAAATAATTACAATACATGTTGTTATTCATGAAGCTTATTAACCAAAATTGTCGATGAAACATTACGATGAAGTTCTGTCTTAGTATGGAAATGGTTTGTAGCGCGTCTGTTCTTTGAGATAAGTAAAATCCTTGATTTTGTTTTCGGTTCTGTCGTCTTGGCTTGTTGGTTTTCATCTGCCGACCAAAGACGTATTCAGCAAACCACACATGGTCTTCCACCACTGTGGCTCGATATGTCCAGCTCGTGTCTGTCCGCTCAACATGTTCTAGATAAGAAGGACTAAGATCACCCAGTAAGGCTAAAGCCGAACTTTATCCCTCCTGATTTTCTCCCCCTACCCGAGGCTGGTTCTGACCAGCATGGGACTTTCCTCCCTGCAACCCCTAGGCTAGAGTGGTGCAATATGACCAAACGGTTGACGCGCCCTTAAACGTAATAAATTCAAACGACCACAACGTGAGGTACCACCTCACCACCTCCTACCCTTGTCTGGTTCTGACCAGCATGGGACTTTCCTCCCTTCTACCCCTAGGCTATAGAATGGTGCAATATGACCAAACGGTAGTCGCGCCCTTGAGCGTAATAAATCCAAACGACCACGACGTGAGGGCCCCCCTTTACCACCCCCTAACCGAAGCTGGTTCCCCCGTCTGGGCCCGGGGTAGAATTGGCCCAGAGCATTGCTCTGCTAATCGTAAAAGGCGATTCAAGAGAAAAAGTCCACTTTGCAACATCAGCTAGTAAAAGCGGAGTATATTACTCCCAGAAACTAGAGGCGAGCTCTGGCAATCGTCATCGGGGACCTTTCCCCCTTCCCTTGACGACTCCCCGGCGACGATGACAATGACATAACGAACGATAACAAAGACGATGACGACCGCGACGTGAGAACCATCCCTTCCTGCCCTTACCCGTGGCTGGTTCCGACGAGCATGGGCCCCTCCTCCCCACCCCCCTTAGGCTAGAGTGGTGCAATATGACCAAACGGTTGACGCGCCCTTGAACGTAATAAATATAAACGACCACAACGTGAGGGTCCCCTTACCACCCCCTACCCTTGGCTGGTTCTGACCTCCATGGGACTTTCCTCCCTGCATCCCTTAGGCTAGAGTGGTGCAATATGACCTTAAGATTGACTCGCCCTTGAACAAAAAAATCTTTTAAAACAACTTTACTAATGTTCCCTGAATTAAGAGGTGAGCTCTGGCGGTCGTCGTCGGGCAACATTCCCTTCCCATTGTCAACCTCCTAGACGACGACAATGACAACATGGAGGATGATACAGACGAAGACGACAACGAGGTGGGGGAACCACCAACCCCTGCCCTCCCCATACCCTCCATTTCCCTCTGTCCTTTGCCTGAGCCCGGCCTGATTTTGCAACAGACCAACGGCCCCCCGACCCGACCCCGGCCATCTACTCCCATGCCCTCCCCTTGTTTGTGGCTGGTTCTGACCAGCACAAGCCTGTCCACCTTTTCTCTCCCGACATCACCCCTTATATTCCTCCCATTTGAAAAATATAAAGTAATAAACTAAGTTATAAACAACTACATTATCACAGGGGCGCAGTATGCCCTAACGGTTGACGCGCCCTTAAACCTTATAAACAGAAACAGAAACAGAAACGGAAAACAATAAAAATCAAATACAACAAACTTAACTTATAAACTTAAATAGGTGGTGCAATTTGACCTATACCATGTTGAAGCGTCCTAATCTATTATGTCTGTATTGATGTTTAAGATTGACTTGAACTGTTTCTTAGGTGCATTATTATTATATTTATATTCACCAGGGTAAATCTACAAAATGGTTCGTCTTATGAAATGGATAAGACAATCCTCAGACTGGGGTTGGACCAGAGCATGGCTCTGCTAATCGTAGAAGGCGATTCAAGAGAAAAAGTCCACCTCGCAAACATCAGCTAGTAAAAGGGGAGTATATTTCTCCCTCTAACTAGAGGCGAGCTCTTGCAATCGTCGTCGGTGACACTTCCCCTTTTCCATAACGACCTCCCCGACGACGATGACATACACAACGAACGATGACGATGACGATGACAAACCCAATAACGACCGAGACGTGAGAACCCCTCCATTCCTCTTTCCTACTCATGGCTGGTTCTCACCATCATAGGTCCCTCCTCCGCATATCTCCTAGGCCAGAGAAGCACATTATGATCTAACGGTCGACACGCCCTTAATCCAAATACTCAAAACCAAACCAACAAAAAATCATTATTTAACGTATATCAAATAAAAGAGAAGCAAACAAACAACAAATGCAATTAACAAATATACAAAAAGCGGTGAAATATGACCTACCGGGTTTAATTACCCTAGTTTCTGACGTCGTCGTTATATCATCAACTGGCACGCGAAGAAGGGTAGTTTATTACTCCCCAGAACTAGAAGCGAGCTCTGGCAATCGTCTTCGACAACTATTATTTTTCTTGACGATCGCCTCGACGACCATGACGACGACAATGGCTTGTTGGTCTTGCGGTTAGCATCTCTGCTTAAGAATTTGTAAACGGTGACTTTAGAGCCGACCTAGTAGCGAGGCACACAATAAATTCAAGGTTGTTCTGAATCGGCCTTGTTGATTCTGACGTTGATCCACGGGTGTTCGCACTGTCCATACCACTGATTGCTATATATAGTTTGGTTGGTTATCGCTTACTCGTCGATTGCGTCGGGGCCCACAGGGTTGGCTTGGTCGCTTGATTTTACTCTCCCCCACTGAAAATCAGTTATAAAACTGAGTTGGTAGACTCTTTGCTCTTAATACGAATTTATTTATTTTATTTAAAGACGATTACAACCGCCTAGTGGGAACCCCCCCCCCCCGCTTTCCACCACCTACCCGTCTTTGGCACTGACCAGAATTTGCCTTTACTTTCCAATTCCAAATCACTAAGGCTAGAGTGGTGTTTTATGACCTAACGGTAGCAGCGCCCTTAAACTAAATAAATTAAATCGACTAAGTTGTCTGAACCCCCCTTAGCACTAGTGACGCCAGGTTTTGCGTCACGAAATATACATCGAACTACGTGACAAGGACTATACATCTAGTAACGTGATCAACTGATAAGGCCCAGCCCCCGTCTGGGCCCTGGGAAGAATTGGACCAGAGCATGGCTCTGCTTATCCTACAAGGCGATTCAAGAGAAAAAGTCTACCTCGCAATCTTCAGCTAGTGAGATGGGAGTATATTATTTCCCGAAACTAGAGGCGAGCTCTGGCAATCATTGTCGGGAACACATCCCCCTTTCCTTGACGACCTCCCCGATAAAAATGACAGTGACATACGAACGATGACAAAGACGATGACGACTGCAAAATGAAAACCCCCCTTCCTCCCCTTCCATGTAGCTGGTTCTGATAAGCATGGGATTTTTTTCACCACATCACCCTATTTTAGAGTGACGCATTTTGACGTAAAGGTTGACGCTCTTTTAATCCATATAAACCAATTTTCGCCTTGTAGGCCCGGGGAAGTATTTGGCTTTTGCTTACAATGACAAGACTAACGATGACAAATACATAGACAACCACGACGTGAGAACCTTCCTCTTCCTCCCCCTTCACTTGTCTTGTTCTGACCAGCATGAGACATTTCTACCCATTTTTCATAGGCTACTTACAAAATAAAATATCACAAGCCGCACAATGTGAGCCAGCCAGTTGACGCGCCCTAGTTTCTCAAGTCGTCTTGTTCTCCTATCCACATAATTTGGCCTAGAGCATGGCCCTTCTTTCAAATGAACCAAACCACCGTGGTACTAGAAACCCCCTTTCCTCCCCTTGCCTGTGGCTGGTTCTGACCAGCAAGGGTCGTTCCTCCCTACATCATCCAAGGCTAGAGTAACGCGTTATTAACTAACGGTTGACACGCACTGAAACCAAATAAACAATAAAAAATAATTTCAAATCGACTATAATTCACAACTCATTAATTTTCTTAAAATATCACATGCGGCGCAATATGACTTGACCGGTTTCAACGTCCTGGATTCTCACGTCGTCGTAGTTTCTTCTGGGTTTCTCTTCTAATTGGCCGGTGAAAGACTTCAACCAAGAGCGTGACTCTGCAAATCGAAATAGGCAAGGAAATAGGAAAATTCCATCTCGCAAACATCAGCTAATACCCTATGTAAGGGTGTGTGTTAATCCCCGATAACCAAAACGGTTGACGCGCTCTGAATGAAAATAAACTCATTCGAATGGCATGGCACCCAACCACCATTGAGAACACTACCAAGCTTGAGAGGGTGCAGAGAAGGGCATTGCATTTCATACATGGCCGTAACATCCCCCCACCCTGTGACCAGAAGCAGGTTATGCGAATGACCATGCACCTGCAGTACACCGACCTGGTGTTTTTTAAAAGATGCCTCAGTGGCGCCACTGATGTTGACGTGTGCGCGCGCATCAACCAGGGCCGCGTGTTGAGAGGCGACGATAGTAGGCACCCCCGCCTCCAACCCCCTCCGGCCAACTGAGTGCTCGGCCGACGTGCTGTATCTTCCCGGGTTGTTAACCCATGGAACGACCTGCCGCCCGCCCCTAAGACTGCCCAGTAAGTCATTTCCCTTCCATGTGTAAGGAGTACTTATGGGAGAACCAAGTACAAGTGCCATGTTAATCTTTGGTTTCACGTGCTTTACAAGGCTCTTCGCGGCACAAGATTTCTACAAAGACATCAAGTGTTTTAGCAAAATATTTGCTAGCGTCGACGCCTTTTCTTGTTGTTAAAAAATGTAATAAAATCAAGGATAGACAATAAAATAAAAAAATAAAAAAACTCTTCGGACTTTATTGTTCGGGCTAAACATTATAACAACAATCATTTTTATCATTTTCATGTGTTGTATACACAAATTTAGAAGACATTTTAATTAATTTTCCTTTGTGTCGTCTGGGTGGGGGGTAGAATTCATCCCAGAGCTCCCTCTGCTAATCGTTGAAAGCAATGAAAGAGACAAAGCCCTTGTCTTTACAACCAACACACACGTTCCACATAAAAAGAATTTGATTATTACTAGGAAAACGCTAAAGTCCCGCCGCATTGATGGATGAGCTTTTATTTAGTTTTCAGTTTGCGTGGGATATCTTTACTTTTGCAAGTGCTTTGCTTTGCTGCCTAGTGCCTATGAATTGTAGGTGATTATTCTTAAGTTTCTATTGTTACATGTCAATTATTATTATTTACCGTAAAAAACTGATATTAAAAGCTTTATTTCTATAGATTCTGGCTAATTTTTTTAAACTTTTTCTTTCAAAAGGTACTACATCACCATAACCTTAATGTCCATGTATAATATGAACGTTGTAGTCCACCCGTTTGGTCAGAATCGGCCCAAACGGCACGAAAATATCGCACTGAAAATCGAAAAAATCGTAAAAGTACGATTGTCATGAGAAATATTTCTTCGATTTTACCCAAAAACAATACACCTCTAAGTTTAGAGATTTCGAAGGTCCCCTCAAATTTTCAGCAAGATCTTATATGCCGTGTGCCCGGTAGAGAGCGAACAAACAGACAAAAAAAAACAAACAAAAAACAAAAAAAAATCAAACAAACAAAAAAACACCCGAGCTAAATTTTTTGGAGGGTCAGTGAAATTGAAGTCTTCGCTTCGCTCATCCAATTATTGCCTCCAGAAATTTATTAGAGAGCTCTCTCAGGCGACGGGAGAAACTCCTAACTTTCCCTTGCCCGTGACTGGTTCTGTCCTTTCCACATCCTCAAGGCTAGAGTGACGCATTATGTCCTAACGGTTTACGCGCCCTTTTACAAAATAAACCAAACATATACTAAGAAATCGATATCAAATCAAACACAGAGCAAACTCGATTAATTAACTTATGACAAAATTTAATTCACATCATACACATTTCTTCCACATACATAACTTTTGTTTTGTTTTAACTATCATCATCATCATTTTATTTTTTTATTTTTTACACTAAGATAACAATATAATCATCAAACACACCATTAACTCTCTAATCAACTTTCATTCTCACAGGCGGCGCAATATGACCTAACTGGTTGAAGCGCCCTAGTTTCTCAACTTGATCTTACTCCCAGTTATTGCAAGTCGCCAGCCAGTCTTAAGCTCGAACTATAAAAATAAAATTCCCCCTTCTGGGCCCAGGAAAGTTAAGAACATTCAGCCCCTGAGCATGGCTCTGCTAATCGAAAAGTTGAGGAAAGAGAAAGGCCAGTCCGTTGGTAGGACCCTTGTATGGGTCCTGGACCCCTATTCTATAACTCGGACCGGATTTGATTAATACGTTTTCGACTAAACCATCCAGCAATTCGAAATATTTTTAATACGAAACTTGTCAGACATTTTGATAACAAACCGATAGCAACCTTGCCAACGGGACTAAGATGTAAACTATTGTTTAATCATAATTAATTTAACAGACCAAATGTTTTTAATTTTGTTTTCAGCAATGACCCACTTTGGTTTACACAAGAACTGATTATTATATTCGACCTTTGTCGTTTTGATAAAGTCTCAACTTACGATAGTTTATTCAAAATTAAGTTTATAAAGATTTGCCACGAGCATCAAAGGTACACTTTTGTATTCACAGATTTCTTTAACATGGTAAATTCTAAATTGTTTAAAATATTATCAATTCCACCTACGGGAGTGTTTCCCGACTATCCAATTCGAGAAATATACCCTCGCTCGTACCCTCCGTAAGGTGAGAAAAAATCACATCATGAATACAGAATATTGTTTGCTTGGTCAATTCAACAGCAACAGTTTTTCGATGCTTTATTGTTCCATCCATTCAGTTCTTTAATTAAACTACAAAAAATAAGTTAAATTGTTACCGTCTCGGTGGTCTAGTTGGCTAAGGTGTCCATCTGGGAAGTGGAAGATTCGTGTTAGAACCCCGATCGGGATGGATTTTTTAATTTCTGGATTGTATTAAATATGGACAACAACGTTGGAAGTGCCTGTTATTGCCCCACCTTAACTGAACGTTTCAGGCTAAACAACGTGTGATCAACCCCGTCTGGGCCCGGGGTAATATTGGCCCAGAGCATGGCTCATCTAATCATCCAAGGCGAGTTAAGAGATAAAGTCCACCTCGCAAACATCATCTAGCATGAAGGGTAGTATTTTTTCCCCGAAAATAAAAGCGAGCTCTGACATTCGTCGTAGGGGATCTTGCCCCTTCCCTTGACGATCCCTCGACGACGATGACGACATTGATACCACGAACGATGACAAAACAATGACGACCGCGACGACAGAACTCCCCCTTTCCTTCCCTTCCCTTGCCTGGATCTGACCAGCATGGACCCCTCTTTCCCATATCCCCTAGACAAGAGTGGAGCATCATAACCTTACGGTTGACGCGCCCTGGGCTCGTGGTAGAATTTTTCATAGATCATGGCTCTGCTAAACGTAAAAGTCGAGTAAGGAGGAAAAGTCCATCTCGCAAACATCAGCTTGTATGTAAAGGTGTATATTAATCCACGAAACTAGAGGTGAGCTCTGGCGGTATTCGTCGGGGAACTCTGCCCCGTCCCTTGACGAACTCCCCGATGACGATGACGACTATGAAAAGACGAACGATGACAAAGACAGCCACGACCCCTCGTATGGGCCCGGGTTAGAATTGGCCAAGAGCATGGCTCTGCTAATCGTAAAAGACGATTCAAGGAAAAAAATCCACCTCGCAAATATCAGCTAGGATAAAAAGTAGTATTGTACTTTTTTTTTTTTTTTTTTTTTTAAACTAGGGCGCTTCAACCGGTTAGGTCATATTGCGCCGCCTGTGAATGAAAGTAAATTAGAAGAGTTAATGCAGGTATGTTTGATGATTAGATTGTTTTCTAAGTGTATAAATTGTACTCACTGAAAATAGGGGCGAGCTCTGGCAATCGTCGTCGGGGACCTTGCCCACTTCCCTTGACTCCCCGACTGGGCCCGGGGTAGATTTGGCCCAAACTATGGCTCTGCTAATCGTAAAAGGCGATTTAAGAGAAAAAGTCCACCTCGCAAACATTAGCTAGTAACAGGGGAGTATATAACTCCGCGAAACTAGAGGCGAGCTCTGGCAGTCATTGTCGGGGACCTCTCCCTTTTCCTTTGACGACCTGCCCGAAGACGACGACGACATGACACCATAAACGATGACAAAGACAATGACGACCGAGACGTGAGAACCTTTATTCCTACCCTTACTCGTGGCTGGTTCTGACAAGTATGGGCTTCTGCTCCCCACATCCCCAAGGCTAGAGTGGTGCATTATGACTAAACGGTTAATCGTTTTCAGACAAGCATTTTGTTACTTACCAAATATTATATCACAAGCAGCACAATGTGAGCCAGCTGGTTGACGCGTTCTAGTTTCTTACGTCGTCGTGTTCTCCTATCAACATAATTTAACTCCGAGCATTTCACTTAACCCAAATAAACCAAACCACCGCGCAGTGGCGGATCCAGGGGGGGGGGCGGTAGAAGCGATCGCCCCCCCCCTTGATCCTTGAAAAGCTAAATTTTATTCTATAATGAATATGTTCAGCCACCAGAAATAGGCCTATCAATGTTTTCTTGCAATTATGATTTTTTTATTGCCTTTAGTCAATTCCTCACAGTTGCACGATATTATTTTCTTTGGTGTTACCCAAAATCGTAACACATCTATAACTTCATAGGTTTTGAAGGTCCCATGAAAATTTCAGCACGATCAGAGTAGCTTTTTGACCGGTAGAGCGCAAGCAGACATAAAAAAAAACTCTTCAGCTTTTTTTCTCAGGGGAGCGAAATTAAAGTTTTAACATTGGTTTTTACTACTCTCATCCAATAACATTTATTTCAACACTGATTTTGAAAATGTGAGGGTATAGAAACACCTGAGCTATAGCGATTATAAAGGGACTTACCTTCCTCCAGGGCCTATTTTAGTAAGCAACTGCATATAAAATATATTGAAATATACTCTCTCTAAAGACATTAAAATTCGTTTTTGAAAAAAGGGCCTCAAAATTTTTTACCTGCGGGGCTAAGCTGGGGGTCTGTGCCCCCCAGACCCCCCGTGTGTTGCGAGCTTAGTCGCCCCCCCCCCCCTTTGAGAGGTCCTGGATCCGCCCCTGCCACCGCGATGTTGTAGACCCCCCTTTCTCCTTTCCTGTTCCTGGTTCTGACCAGCATGGGTCATTCCTCCCAACATTCCCCAAGGCTAGAGTGACGCGTTATGACCTAACGGTTGACGCGCCCTTAATCCACATAAATAATAAACAATACCCAACAAACCAACAAACTAATTTTACAAACTCATTAATTTACTTACAATGTCAAATGCGGCGCAATATGACCTGACCGGTTTTGACGTCCTAGATTCTGACGTCGTCCTTTTGTCAAAGTTGGGCCCTTGATAGACTTTGACCAAGAGCATGACTCTGCTAATCGTAATAGGCGAGGAAAAAAGAAAATTCCATCTCGCAAACATTAGCTAGTTTCCTATGTAAGGGAGTATGTTACTCGCCGATTACCAAACGGTTGACGCGCCCTAAATCGAAATAAATTCAAAGAAAAAACTGTTTGACTAATGTTCGCGTTGAATTTTATTACAATAATCTTCTTTATAATTTTCATGTATTGTATACAAATTTAGAAGACAATATAATTTTCTTTGCGTCGTCTGGGTGGGGGATAGAATTTGACCCAGAGCTCGCCTCTGCTAATCGTTGAAAGCTATGAAAGAGACAAAGTCCTTGTCTTGACCACCAGCACACATAATATACCACACATGTTCCACATAAGATGAATTTGATTATATTACTCCCTGAAACTTATTGGCGATACCCCCGTCTGGGCCCGGTGTAGAATTGGCCCAAGCATGGCTCTGCTAATCGTAAAAAGCGAATCAAGAGAAAAAGTCCACCTCGCAAACATCAGCTAGTAAGAACGAAGTATCTTACTCCCCCAAACTAGAGGCGAGCTCTGGCAATCGTCGTCGGGGGCCTTGCCCCCTTCCCTTGACGACCTCCCGGTGACGATGACAATGACAACGAACGATGACAAAGACGATGACGACCGCGACGTGAGAAACCCCCCTTCCGTTTCTTACCCGTGGCTGGTTCTGACAAGCATGGGCCCCTCCTCCCCAACCTCCCTTAGGCTAGAGTGGTGCATTAAGACCTAACGGTTGACACGTCCTTAATCCAAATAAACCAAAAAAATGCTCCCTGAAACTTATTGGCGAGCTCTGTCAGGCGACGTGAGAAACTCCCAACTTTCCCTTGCCCGTGACTGGTTCTGTGCTTCCCACAGCCTCAAGGCCTTACCGTCCTTACCGTTTACGCGCCCTATTACAAAATAAACTTTACAATAAAGTAAGAAATCAATATAAAACGAAACACACAGCAAACTCGATCTATTAACTTACAATACCACAGGTGGCACAATGTCCTTACGGTTGAAGCGCCCTAGTTTCGCAAGTTGTTCTTTGTTTCAAGTTTTGTGGAAGTTTTCGTCAGCACTTGAGCTTCAACTATACAAATAGATAATCCCCCTTCTGGGCCCAGGTAAGTATATTAAGATCTGAGAATGGCTCTTCTACGTTCTGCATTATGACCTAACGGTTGACGCGAATTGGTCTTGTGGTTAGCGTCTCTGCTAGTCCAATTCAGAATGTTCTGGGTTCGATTCCGGTAGAAGTTTTTTACTTCTGATTTGGAAAAAAAAAAAAAAAAAAAAAAAAAAATCTGATTTGGATTAGAAAAACTAACCTCTAAGGGATATATAATAGAGTTTTGTTGGATACCTGGACACGTGGGCATAGAGGGAAATGAACACGCTGATCGGGCTGCTAAGGAAGCTTCCCAGCGTCGCGACGTTGATTTCAATCTAGTTCCCGTTCCAGATGTCAAGAGTGGATACAAGCAAAGATTGTTGGATTTGCGACAAGCATCGTGGGATGTGTTGCAAAATACAATTGCATAGCGTGATGCCCACTTGACTAACAAAATTCGTCCACCTACGTCTCGACTCTCACGTAGAGAAGAGGTGGTATTGTCTAGAATTCGTATAGGCCATACACGCCTAACACACGGATATCTCTTAACCAGAGAAAAGGTTATTCCCATATGTGACACATGTGATGTACCTTTAACCGTGCATCATATGCTAGCAGAATGTGCCAAATATGATGCATTGCGCACGCAATTTGATCTCTCCCAATCATATGAAGAACTTCTATCATATGATAACGGCGACAAACTTTCTAAATTCTCATCCATTGTAATCTATTTAACAAAATTTAATTCACATCTTACACATTTGTTTCTTTTCTTTATTTTCATTTACATACATAACTTTTATTTTGCTATTACTTTCTTCATCATCAATTTATTTTGTTATTTATACACTTAGAAAACAATCTAATCATCACACATACCTGCATTCACTCTTCTCATTTCCTTTCATTCACAGGCGGCGCAATATGACCTAACCGGTTGAAGCGCCCTAGTTTCTCACGTCGTCGTCGTCTGATTTGGACTTAATTTCATCAGTTATTGGCTTAGGAAACTTTTAAATTTATCATCCATAGTAATCTATTTAACAAAATTTAATTCACATCATACACATTTCTGTATTTTCTTTATTTTCATACACATACATAACTTTTATTTTGCTCTTACTTTCATCAACATCAATTTATTTTGTTATTTATACACTTAGAAAACAATCTAATCATCAAACAAACCTGCATTAACCTTTCATTTGCAGTCGGCGCAATATAACCTACCCGGTTGAAGCGCCCTAGTTTCTCACGTCGTTCGTTCGAAGAATTTTTTAATTTTAAACGGTGACTTTGGAGCCGTCCTTTAACCTGGTAAGTACTAACGCAACTATATCCTAGTGCTACAGTTGCCATCATATGGCTTGCGTGCGCGCTGTTGGTATCACGTCTTCAAATACTGTAAGCGGGGCTTAGTGTGTTGACGTCCAGGCGATGGTATCATATGCTGATGTCGCATCATGGTGGTGATTGTTAGCACCTTCATACCTTATACCTTAGTTTATAATATTATACAAATAGAGGAGGCGTTACTATTCTTGATTTGTGTTTTGCAGGTTTCTGGTACTGCTTCAAAATCACCAGCGTCCTATATCGTCTGCGCAAAACATTACGAGAGAATGAGAATTTACCGTAAAATCTCTACCGGAGAAACAGCCAATCTGATCTTTTCAGGGGACCTTCGACATATTTCAAGTTGATTGTGATGTTTCAATGGCAACCTGGTAAGTACAAATGCTACTAAAGATTGTTCGATTTGCGACAAGCATCTTGGGATGTGCTGCAAAATAACCTTGTCTGGGCCCGGGGTAGAATTGGCCCAGAGCATGGCTCTGCTAATCGTAAAAGGCGATCCAAGAGAAAAAGTCTACCTCGCAAACATCAGCTAGTATGAAGGGTAGTATTTTACTACCCGAAAATAGAGGCGAGCTCTGGCAATAGTCGTCGGCGACCTTGCCCCCTTCCCTTGACGACCCCCCGGCGACGATGACAATGACACAACGAACGATGACAAAGACGATGACGACCGCGATGTGAGAAACCCCCCTTCCTCTCCTTACCCGTGGCTGGTTCTGAGCAGCATGAACCCTTCCTCCCCCACCCCCCTTAGGCTAGAATGTTGCATTATGACCTAACGGTTGACGCGTCCTTAATCCAAATAAACCACTCTGATCTTTCAGGGGACTTTCGACATATTTGAAGTTGAATGTGATATAAATTTAAAAGTGTCCATGGCAACCTGGTAAGTACTAACGCTATTATATCCTAGTGCTACAGTTGCCATCATATGGCTTCCCAGCAAACACAATTCAGCTTGCCCGTACTGCCCCCGCACTGCACGAATGTACGGGTAACGCGTGTTGGGTCCATGAGTGGTGATGCGGAGGACCACTTTACATTCGCAAAGAATATTTATTTTGCATCATTCTGGCTGGTGTAGACTGTTCCACAGGACTGGCCCACATCGCTGAATTTAAGTAGACACAATTAAAACACTTTAGAAATGCATTTAAAGGTAAAAAGTCATTTTATTGATAAGAAAATGAAACCCTCAACTGATCTGAAAAGAAGGTGGTTTTGTAACAATTAAAAAGAAAAAGAATGTGTTCAATGTAAACAAACAGTAGAGTCAAAGATGTTAGACGTTTGTTGATACAAAGAACATAGTAAATAAAAAAGTGTGCTCACAATCCCCAACATACTCCCCCCTGTTGATTGAATGCAATCGAAAAATGAAATATTTTAGTTAGGTTGATGTGAATACTCGATGGGAAGGGGCACTAGTTTCGTGATGGGTCTCTTCAATACACCGCCGGATGTCTGGATCGCGGCGACGCGGACGTTACCATCTTTTCCTTGGAAAGTCTCTGTGATGACTTCAAGGTTCCACTGGAGAGGTGGTAGGTGATCTTCTTTCATCAGAACCACCATGCCTGGCTGCAGATTGGATTTTGGTGATGTCCATTTTCCTCTCTGTTGGAGTGAGTTGAGGTAGTCTGTTGACCATCTCTGCCATAGCTGTTGGTACAGTTTCTGAACCCGTTGCCATCTGGATAATCTGGACTCGAAAAGGTCAGATAGACAAGGTTCGGGATAACTCGTCAGAGGAGCATCAATGAGAAAGTGTCCTGGACATAAGTAACTGGGATCTGATGAATCATTTGACAAGACAGTGATAGGACGAGAATAAGAACCGCCTCAATCTGAGTTAGTAAGGTAGTGAATTCCTCCATGGTAAGTACAGCGTTTCCTGCAACGCGTTTCAAGTGGTATTTCATTGACTTGACACTAGCCTCCCATAAGCCACCGAAGTGTGGTGCACGTGGAGGAATGAAGTGCCATTGAAGTTTTTCACCTGAGGCGTAGTCGGCCTTCTTATTCTGATGCTGCTCAGAATGGAACAAGTCTCGAAGTTCTTTCAATTCATTGTTTGCTCCAACAAAGTTAAGCCTGAATTAGACGGTTCAATGTTTCGTTCAAAATTCCTTGAATTCAAAGACATAACACAATCAAAATGTGCAACGATAATAAAATACAACAATACATCCTTCACATTGATTATATTTTGTCCTTGAATTCAATTAATCTTGAACTAACCTAAATATTGAACCGTCTAATTCAGGTTTTAGTACCATTGTCTGAGAACAACTTAAGGCATTTACCTCGTCTAGCAGTGAAGCGTCTGTGCAGCAATAAACGCATCAGATGTAAGTCCTGTGACTAGCTCAAAATGAATCGCCTTAGTGGCTAGACAAACGAATACAGCTACGTAGCATTTGATCGTTGTCTTGCTTCTTACTAATCCGTGCTTGATATGGAATGGACCAGCAAAGTCTGTACCAGTGTTGAGGAACGGTCTAGATGGCTAGACTCGTGCTGATGGAAGTTGGCCCATCAGCTTCTGTGTGGTTGTCATCTTGAGTTTGAAGCATGGCAAACATTTACGTATAATAGATTTGACCATTTGCTTGTCTCTTGGAATCCAGTAATGTTGCCTGAGAGAAGCAATGAAGAGCTGCGGACCTGCATGTGACAGTCTTAAATGTTCGGCTATGATTATTAATCCCGTGAAGTGATGATTTGGAGGTATGATGATTTGATGCTTATTATCATAAGCTAACTGAGAATTTCTCAATCTTCCTCCTACCCGAAGAATCTGCTGATCATCGAAGAAAAACATGTAAATCTCGGAGAATACTTTGAGATGAAACTTGTTTATTGGACAAAGGTCTCGAATCTCTTGGCTGTATTTAGATGCTTGAACCCATTTGATGCATGTTGTAAATGCTGTTTGAAGTTCTGCAGTACATAGAGAACCTGATCGTTTTCCTAAAGGTGTTTTGTGTTGTGGATGAAACGAAGGCAGTAAGCCACAACTCTGGTGAGTTTTGATACTTTGAAAACCGATGCAATATATCAACAGTATGGCCTTGCGTAGCAAGTGTAGTGACTAATGTCTTCTTTCTTCTGGGATGTTGTCATCTTCGTTATAGTTACATCTGCTGGCCAATCCGATGATTGTTGCTGTAACCACTGTGGTCCGTGCCACAACAAGAAAGTTCAGCTAAGTCACATGCTTTATTCCTCGTGAAATGAGGTCTGCTGGATTGTCACTAGATGAACGTGGTTCCAATCCTCGATTGTTGTGTGATGCTGGATCTTTGCAACCCTGTTGGCTACAAATGTCTTCCATCGTGTTGCTGGTGATGCGATCCATGATAAGACAATAGTGGAGGCGGGGTCCACAAGAAGACGTTGTCAATTTTCAGGTTTAAAATTGGAAAAGTTTTCTGAACTAGCTTGGCAAGTAATTCTGCTCCTAAGAGTTCTAGACGTGGCAATGATACCTTCTTGACAGGAGCCACCCTTGACTTGGAACATTATAGGTTGGTTGAAATTTGACTTGTTTATTAGTTGATCTAATGTACAAGGAGCAGCCATATGCCTTTTCTGACGCAATCCGAAAAACCGTGCAATTATATGATTGTTTGAGTTCCTTTGACAAGTACATATCTGTCAATTTGAATGCTGTTCAAATGTGACAATTGATTATGAAGAACTTGCCACTCAATAGAGATTTCTGACGGCAATTCATCATCCCACTGTAAGTTATGTAATCATAGTTTCTGTAGAAAAATCTTATATGAGATAACTATGGGACTCACAAGTCCTAGTGGATCAAATATGGATGCTACTAACGACAACACAACTCTTTTATAAATCTTGTTTTTAGATTTACATGATAGGCTATTGGCAACAAGAAATTTATCGGATGTTGGGTGCCACAATAGCCCTAATGTTTTTATACTCTCTTCTTTGTTGAAAACCGAGAGGCAGCTTCATCTCCCTGTCTTCTGGTGGTACAGCTTCTAGTACAGCTGGGTGGTTAGAGCACCATTTCTAAGGGGAAATGCTCCACACTTAAGGAGTGCAATTAGTTCCTCTTGTAGTTGCAATGCATCGTCCAGATTGTTGGAACCGCTGAGTGCATCGTCAACATAAAAATCTCGTTGGAAGATTTCCGCCATTCGAGGGTATTTGTCAAATTCCTCTTCCGCTAGTTTATTCAAAGATCTGGTTGCGAGAAATGGAGCTGATGCAGGACCATATGTTACTGTTGACAGTTCATAGGTTTTTAGTTGCTGGTCAGGTGACTTTCTCCATATAATTCGTTGATGACCGGTATCTTCACGATGAATATTAACTTTGCGGTACATCTTGGTGATGTGGGCTGTAAAAACTATTTCATGAGTCCTGAATCGCAGAACGATTGAGTACAGGTCCTGCTGAACTGTTGGTCCAACCATAAGAATATCGTTTAGTGATTTGCATTTGTGGTTTTGGCAGAACCATCGAATACAACTCTAGTCTTGGTTGTTGAGCTGGATGGTTTAAAAACCGCATGATGAGGAAGATAGTATGTAGGCTTTAGTGTGTTTTTATCATCTGTTGATGTTTGTACTTCTTTCATATGACCTAATTCCTCATACTCATCCATAAATGTCACATATTGTTCTCGAAGTTTCTGGGTGTTCGTAAGCTTATGTTCCAATTGGTGGAACCTTACTGTTGCTTGCTGGCAGGAGTCACCCAGTTGTTTATGTAAACGTTGTGGAAGTCTCACCACAAATCTGCCATTTTCGTCCCGTGTGGTATTTTGTTGAAAATGCGATTCGCATTGAAGCTCTTCCTCAGTTTTGGGGGATGAGTTGATCTCCTCCAGTTCCCAGAATCGTTGCAATCGTTGTGTCAGGTTGTCTTCTTGATGAACAAAATACGAGGTCACCGATTTATTTGGTTCAAGGTCATTCGGTATTTGATACCGTCATGAGAAGGTACAACCAAGTTCTGTGTTTTGTAGTACTGGAAAGTCTCCTGGTCTTGTACGCTTTTCGGCACGAAAAATGTGGAAGCACAACTCAGCTCCAATAAGCATATCAATACGTCCTGCTTTGCAATCATGTAACTTTGCCTTGATATCGATCGTTAGCCTGAACGATCGTTCGCCCGAACGATCGAAAGCTTTACGGGCGATCATGTACTCGATCGTTCACTAGTATCGTTAGACTTTCGCAGTGCACCACACACTCGGCCGTGGCAAGCCCCGTTACAAGAAGTAAATGTCCACGAAATAACAATTCTTACACAAAAGCCGGGTCCAAGACTGTTTTAATAATTATTTTATTGTAGCACGCATTCATATTGACGATCAAAACATATTTTAAAATGTGTTTATATACTTCAGCTAACTGTGTATAAGTAGGCAGCTAGCGGGGCGAGACACACCCGGCCGGCGTGGCCTAGTGGAAAGCATTTAGCCATCTGCACGGAGGGTTGGGGTTCGATCCCCGTTTGATCCAACTTTTTTTATATTTTCACACTTACATATTATTTTTGAGGGGTGTTAAATAGGAAATAAAAATGAGGTGATTTTATTTTATCTTGGAAATTTGTTTATGTTTCACGCTAATAATACGTTTTGAATGGCACGCGATTCACATTTTGAATGTCACTTCAATTTAAATAATTCAGAGCGAGTTCCAGTTTAAATGGAGTTTTTTTTTACAGAAAATACATTAATTTTATTCTAAACAACACTATTTGCTAGCTCTGACTTCCCTTGAAAACATTAAACAATTCAATTTGAACCATGTAACTGCACTTCTAATGTTTTAATCTTTCCATCAAGTTTCTATTTAAGCCCTTGAACGAAATATGAGTCAATAGCATATATTATCATTTAAAAACGGAATTCATTAATAAAAACAAATTAAATAAATATTGTATGCATATTTGCATGGAAACGTGTGCTAAAAGATTTCTCTGAGGGCTTTTTACAGCTATTTTTCACATCGTTCGCGTTCTCACCTAGGTCCGAGGCGAGTGAGAACGCGGACGACCATTTCAATCGTTAACAAGTTACATGATCACTCTGAACGATTTTGATCGACAACGCTCGCGTTCTCGACCCAAAATTATCGAAAGCGAGTTACATGATTGCAGTGCTGGTTCATGGAAGTTTGGGTCAGCCAGTTGGATATCCCTTGGCAGATTCCAGTGCTGACTGTCGATGCATGCTGATGGTATCTGTCCAGTTATATGCGACAATACAGAACATGTAAGGCTTGCCTTATAATTGCTCACTGTTGAGTGAAATTGAACGGATGTTGTGAACTTGGCTTCTGCTGAAACATTGCTCACCCCTTGCATTATGATCCGATTATAACTTTTCTTTAACTTAAGTCTTTGAACTAAATCTTCTGTAACGAAGATAGATTGGCTACCGCAGTCAATCAATGCCCTGCATTTGTGTAGTTGATCCATTGAGTCTCGAACTAGCACTATTGCAGTTGGCAACAGAACTTGTGATTGCATTCTGTGTCTTGCAACATGACAGGAGCCTTGGGCATGCTTGGTGACATGACTGGCCGATGATTCGCTACACTCGTTACTGATAGTTGGTTGTACTTGTTGGCAAGATTGGCCTAATTGGCGGTTGTTGACAGACTTTACTGTATGTAATAATGTATTATGTCTACAATTACAGGTTTTGCAATTTGATGATATTGGGCACTGTTTCACTGAATGCCCAGCTCGCAGGCAGTTGACACAAAGTTTGTTGTTTTGGACACATTGTCTCCTCTGCCGTATTTCTGCTGCGATGAATGCTTGACAATAAAAGAGTGGATGTTCGTTGTGACAAAAACAACATTTCTTGTTTTGTTCTTAACCAAAAGAAAGCTTCCTGATAGTTGAGCTGCCTTGTATTGTTTTGGCTTAAAATAACCTTGTCGACTGTCCTGAGAGTTTAAGTTACTAGAAAAGTTTATGTTTTCTAGAGCTTGGCTCTTAAACTCCAAAAATGTGAGGAGATCTGATAGTGGTGGGAAAGGTTGTCGAGATTCCTTTATATCCAATTCCCTTCGCGAGTTCTTGTCAAGCCTCTCAACAATCAGCTGTGATACAAGGATATCACCTAGTGGTTGATCAAGTTCCATGGCCTTGAGAGCACTTAAATTACTGAAAATAGTTTTCACATACTGCCTTAAGTCAGAAGCTGATTCCCTTTGAACTGCCTTTAGGTTCAAAAGTCCCCTTGTGTTAGTTGCTGCTATCAGTTTTTTTATTTCATACCTATCCTTCGGTAACTGCCAAGCTACTTGGTAATTGACAGCAGTGATAGGAAGGTTTTGAATTAACTGTAATGCTTGGCCCTTCAAGGATGACAACAGGTAATGGAATTTTTGAATGGTCATGACGTCTGCGTTTTCATGAACCATCACCGTGAACGAATCCGCAAATGGAAACCACTCCTCATATTTGCCATCAAAGCTTGGCAATGAGACTAATGGTAACCTCAAAATGCCATGTGGCATGTGGGATACCCCTGATACTTGAAGTTCTCCGGGAGCTCTGCTGGAGGGCCCTGGATTACCACTACGTTCTTCTGCTTGCCTTACTATTAGTTCCATTTGGCCTTGTGCTTCATACGCAGTTTCCTCGAACACTGCCCGATCATCGTCATGATCTGACTGAAGGTCGTCAGTTCCCAGTTCAGACTGTACGCTGTCGTATCTAGCCATGATGTCTGGAAAACGTCTGAGCCTTACAGTAATCTCATGAATGTTGTTTTCTGAGGGTACAAAAATGCATCGATGAATGTTTTCAAACGAGTCATTTGTATTTTAATAACACCCCTCTTCTTGACAAACTTTTGTAGTCGATGAGGCTCCATTACTACTTACAATAGTGAAATGACTGACCTGTCTTCTTGAATTCGGCCCGTGAGGTACCAAAATCATGGATTTACAAGGCGCATGGATATGCGTCTCTTGATTAATTTCTGTACCGTGAAACTAGCCCCAAAAACAAAAACTTGTCAAACATTGTCACCATTTTTGCCTGTTTACACAATTATTTACAGTTTAAAGTGCTAAAATGGCCGCCAATTGTATTGTTGCTATAAGTTTAGGCCTTAACAGGAATCGAGAATCGCAGACGCACCGCCCCAAAATAAAATGTTGGGTCCATGAGTGGTGATGCGGAGGACCACTTTACATTCGCAAAGAATATTTATTTTGCATCATTCTGGCTGGTGTAGACTGTTCCACAGGACTGGCCCACATCGCTGAATTTAAGTAGACACAATTAAAACACTTTAGAAATGCATTTTACGGTAAAAAGTCATTTTATTGATAAGAAAATGAAACCCTCAACTAGTCTGAAATGAAGGTGGTATTGTAACAATTAAAAGTAAAAGAATGTCTTCAATGTAAACAAACAGTAGAGTCAAAGAAGTTAGACGTTTGTTGATACAAAGAACATAGTAATGAAAGATGTTATGTGTGCTCACAAACGCCAACAAATTGATGTCCCAAAATTCAATTGCCCGCCATTTTGTTTTTTAGGAATTTAAAATTTGGATTTTTTTGTATGTAAAACAGTATCCCAACCAATATGTATATTATTAGTTAATAGTCATAAATCGCCCAGAAACTTCGTAAAAAAATGTTGAAAAATCAAAATTATGATTTCACTGGAGGACACTCTATGGAGGCCAAAATTTGTGTCCGCCCCAAATATTGATCATTACACTCATACCTATCACACTGTAAAGTTTGCTGCATGTATCATTTGTTGCCTAATTACTAGTATTCATTTACGCTGGGATCATCCAAACAAATAATTTTTTTATTTTACATTTATTTTTCATATTTTCTATTTAATTCTTGTTGCTCAAAACCCTACTCCTTAAAAAATTGTTAACTTTCAATGTTATAAATTGATTTATTTTCTATTATTTGTGCTGCTTATGTTGTGTGTGACTAATATTGTTTTCTAAAGTTAATATAAGTAAATGATAGAGATTATAGTAACAGTTAAATAACGATTTATTCTTTTTTTTGCCACCAACGCCTATGTTAAATTTGTGGAGTATAGCATTAATAGCAAAGTTCTTTGCTTTTTATTTTCTTGTGATATTAAATATTTTTATTTCAGCTTATCAAGGCTCATAAGAAACGAGGACTACTTTTCTATAAGATGGCACTAGCTGCATGTCTCCAGCCGCACACAACGCTTAGCGGATTGTGCGCTCGGTCGTCCATGTCGTGTTAGATACCTTATGCTGTGGACCTGTTAACTTGTTGTTTACTTTGGATTATTGTTCACAACTTTAATCTATAGGGGTATATAGAAAGGTCCACGATGAACATTTACAACCAAGAGCGGTAATGGTTAACTAATCTTTGAATTAGTATATATAACACAACATTTTAAAAATATCGACCAAATATTGCAATTTATTGTGGACTACGAAGGTTCGCACGAGAAAATCTGTGACTTAAATGGAAAACAGGGTATGCACGAAAACGAAAACAAGTTCAAGATATATGTCCAGTGGTGAAAACAGAATGATAAAATGTTGATTTCCCTCCATATAATCTGCAAAGAACGAAAGGTCTGCACCCTGGACTCTGAGCGTGCGCACCCTCTTAAATAGTGGAGAAGGCATCTGAGTTTCCCTGGTATCCGACCCCAGACGACGCTGACGAGATGTTGATCACATAAGTCGGGAGGCAGGACAGAAACCACAATGAGAAAGTGGGGCGCTTCAATCGGGTAGGCCATATTGCGTCACCTGAGATTTTATGAGAAGAAGAATTTAAAATTTTGGATGTTGGTTGGTTGGTTATTGTTATTTAACTAGGGAAACGTCAAAGTCGTTGTTAAACGAGTGAGTGAGCCATGTGTTGAGTACCCGGTTACATTACTTTTCCTCCCCTTACCTTAGGCCTACCTAGCCTATCATAGGCTAGAGAGGCGCATTATGACCTTACAGTTGACGCGCCCGTCCCCGTATACCAACTAAACTTTAAAAAAACTATTATTTATACAAATATAATTATCAAACTTAAATGCAAATGTTACCGGGTACTCACCACACGACTCGCTCACTCGTCTAACTACGACTTTGGCGTTTCCCTAGTCTAGTTGGATAAGGCGCCCTTGTAGCCGAAATGTGAAAGAAGTGGGTTCGATCCCCTGGTCGGGAAAGATTTTGTAATTTCTAGATTGTATTTCAAAAATAATTAAACATGTTTTGAAATGCATATAACGCAGTGTAGTCCATCATCTGTGGCAATACTATGGTTAACATAGCCAGTACGAAATACGTGAAAATACTGCAAGGTTTACTCAATCTACGAGCGGAATTTGGGGGTACCTTGACGTCCAATATTCGACTGACCTTGCATTGGCACGGCATTTCACGGCCAGGCGAAAAACAAACAAAAAATATATTTTCAAAATCTAAAACATTGACGTTAAAATAATTTCTAAACATTGTAAGTCTATTTTTCAGTTTATCATTTCTCGTAGGTTTAAATCGCAATGAATCTTGCTGAACACTAACTTGACTCAATAAACTCGTACCGGATGTCTGTTTAAAATTTCAGCGCCATCTGTTCAGCGATTCGGCTGATTTTCAACGTACACACACGCACACACATACACACACACACACACGCAGAATAACGATAAGGGCCGTTTAAGTCGAATGGAGATCACTACGTTTGCTACGCTCACTCGTTCAATAAACAACAATACAAAAAATAATAATATTAAAAATAATACATTATTTTAAAAGAGAAATGCTTTGTTTTTATCTGATTAAATCTTGGCAAAACAAATAACTTTTTGGGGGGATAAGCAAGGGTGAGGTCGTCAAGGGAAGTGGGAGAGATCCCAGCCGACGACTGCCAGAGCTCGTCTCTTCTTTCGGTAAGTGTATATTCCCCTACTTACCAGCTGGTGTTTGCGAGATGGACTCTGTCTCTATCCTCGTCTTTTACGACTAGCAGAGCCATGCTCCGGGCCAGATTCTACCCCGGGCCCAGACGGGAGTTCTACTGCTACAGAGTTGTACTTGACTTACCTGTAAAGACAGAAAGAAACATCGTTAATAACATCAAACATTTCTGTGAATACAATGCATTAACATTATTTGATCATAACATTAAAATATCCCATACATAATATATTAGGGAGCGAAGCGCCCCTCTAGGCCTGACTGTTCTGACGATAATGACGACACAAACCGAACAAGACCTCAGATTGCCAGGCGTTATTTTGTAATTTCTCTTCAACAAGGATGATACAGAATGTTTCTGGTGGAGGAAGCGGGGCTAGCATCTCCCAAACTTTACGTATAAATACCCGGCACCTCCACCAAACACGACATTTCATTGCACGAACAGAACGTTTAATATCCCATACATAATATATAAGGGAGCGAAGCGCCCCTCTAGGCCTGACTGTTCTGACGATAATGACGACACAAACTAGGCCTGTAACGAATTTGCTCTAGCTCTTCAAATAAAGAAGTTAGGTGCTCAAACCGTATAACAAGCTGAAAATTTAACCAAGTGTTCTCAACACCCTGATTAAACTACTGTGCAAAATTACTCGAAATCACTTTGGCGGAAAAGGATTTAAAAAAATGGCAAACGGGTAACTTCTCAAAAAAAGGGGAAGTTTTGTAACATCATTAAGGAATAGCTGGAAGCTAATCGTCTGGACAAAACTGCACACACCTTGTTTTTAACACTACTTTTTAGTATCCATAAACGTAAAAAAGGCGAAGTCCAACAATTTTAATTTGATATAGTCTGTTTTACACATAAATAGACCCCGAAATGTATTTTTAAACAGTTTCGCAATATTTCAATCTCATTCTTCAGACAAAATATGTAGAATTATCTAAACCTTATCCAGCAATAGTGTCATCTATGTGTCTGCTTCGATAAAAAAATTGAGCCTTGGAAAACGTTCTTTTAAAAACATTGATTGTATGCTCGAAGCCGCGTATGCTTTATTGTCCACTATTCCCGCCAAAATATAAACATAGCTAAATTTGAATGTTGAAACATTATATACCACGCCAATTAGTAACATATGTTTAAAACTCCACAAATCCAACCCTTTTACATTAGACATTAGTAAGAATATCATATAACCTGTTCAAAATAAAATGGAACCCTACAAAATAAATCACAAAATATGCACTGTACTCGTTCTTTACATAAAAAAATCAGCATCACATGACAACATACAAATTCATACACTCTCTCAACAATTCATTAAATTATGAATAGCCTTTTAAAGACCTAAAAGGCTAAAAAGGCTAAAAAGGCTAAATAGGCTTATCATGGGCGAGTTCAATGATTTATGGTTTCTTTAGTGCAAAGTCGTGCTAACACTCGCAAAATCTTGTCAGTTTTTTTAGGTTAACGCCGTGGTAACACTGCCCAAATGCAATAGGCCAACGAAAAAAGAAAAAAGTTATGAACATTTACTTATATTTGGATGATTTCGTAGAATCCATTTCATGACCGCTTTACCTTAGATTTGGTCATCATTAGCGATATAAGATTTGTCTTGAAAATTAAACACGTTGTAACAGTCTCAATTACATCGGAAAATATCTGTAAAATCCAGTCCATTTCGATAGCAGGGGCATTTATCGGAATCAGTGCACAAGAACTTTGTTCTACAAGTGCAGAAAAAATATTTCAACTTTTCCATTACACAAGGTCCCTCATAATTCCGGATACAGGTCCTGGATGAGAATGAAACACAACATGGTTCGAATACTTTTCAATTTTTTTTATTTAAATGGCAAAAGGACGGCATGCATTTGATATTTCAGTGACAACTCCAGCTTCACTTAAAAATTGAATGTACATATTTTCAAAAACTTTAGGGAGCTGTATTATTTTTCCGTTTTCAATCGAGTCTTCGCAAGAATCCCAAATAAAGTCTGCGGCTTGGTCATGTTTTGTTAAATGGTTTGATCTTTTTTTGCGGATTTCACGTTTCTTGTGCTTGTGTATTTTTGATAACAGTTTCGATGATACCTCGCGTTTACAGCAAAGAGATCGCTTTCAAATGAAATTTGTTTGCTTATATTATGATCACCTCTAGTTAACGCGGCTTGCAAAACAGACTCTGACTCGAACAGGATTCATGTCGACAAGTGAAAACGAACGCCCTCCTTTAAATTTATCTTCTATCTCGCCACAAATGAAAGAGTTGATATTGCAATCAAATTTAAGTGATTCATACCTAGCAAGGCGTTTAGATTCAGTTGGTACATTGTACGTAGTGCCTTCTTCAGATAAGCGTTTTTTTGCTCTTTCACGTTTGCGAGAGTCTGTATATACAGTTATACATTTTTGGTAAAATTTGTATAGGAAACTCTCAACTGTACTTTTTCGGTATTTTATAACTTAAATAGCCACATCGTTCTGCCTATCTCCAAACGATTTTATAAGTACTGTGAAATGTTGATTTGATATATTCTTTTGCCGAAGAGATTGCAAAATCGTCCGTGTCACCTTTTTTAATAAATGTGCTGTTGTGTGAGTTTTGTGTGTTAAATGTATAATTTATATAAGTCGTATATTATTATACATTGCAGTCAGTACTGACCCATTTCCAGGTTATTTTGTACGATTTTAAAATATGATTAACATTACAAGAAAATAGTAAAACAACAGGCACAACCATTCGTAAACTACAAAAAAAACTTCCACAAATTTGTTAATTAACACAATAATCTGGCACCGAGTTATAAAATACTGAACGAACTGTCCTGTTCGAAATATCTAACAGGACTGAACTGATATTAACCTTTAGTAAAGCTCTTGCACCCTTACACCAATTCATTTTTGTATTTGTAATTATTTACAATAACCTGAGTAGAGTTGAGCATACGATCATTTAGGTTTAAGTATGTTGGAGCAGATAACGCTCGATAACACGAATGGGAAGATGCGGTAAAGAAACGATATACCACACATATTTCAGTGGAGGGGCTCGATTAAACACGCGTAAACAAATTTGTATGCTTATTGCATTGGTACCGGGAAGTAAAGATCTGTAAACACAGAAGAGATGAGCAATCATAACGTAGGTGGATCGTACAGTCGCGTCTATTTTTTTATGCGTTGTGTGCATGTATTATTTTAAGCCAAACGGGTAAGGAGCTGAACAACTGGACAATGTCATAAAAATTTTGGTTATTATTTGTGTTTAGAAATACATATTGTGCTGTTAGTGTTATTAACAATGTTATCGCCATTAAAAATCACAAAACATATGAATATTTAAAACTTTTTTAGCACACAGCAACATTTAAATAACACACAGCACAGCTCTAAAACTTTAACATTAGGCCTACCAATTTACCATGTTGATACTTTTATAGTCTTAATTATATTAATAAAAAGGATATGTGTAAATTCGACATAATTTTACTAAACGATTCATATACATAAGGAAAAGGCGGGATCATTTCAGCATTATGACCCGTATGGAGTAATCCAAAAAAACAAAGCTACGAAAATCACATCTGAGGTTTTATTTATTTTTAAACAAAGAAGTTTGACCATGTTTGACCAAGTTTAATTGAAACTTAACATATTATGTAACTAGTAGGGAGAAATAAGAAAATTTCTATTTATTTTCTTTCTATTTATGTCCCATTTTATTTTCTGGCATTCTATATAATAATATGTAATGATAAGATTTAATTTCATATACTTATTACTTACGTCCGGTCCACAATGTGAATATTGCTTATTGTATATAAGGAGATTCTAAAGCAAAATTGGAAGAAATAGTGAACTAAAATATATATTTTTCACGTTTTGTCGTTTTTACACATTTTTTTTTTTTTTTACCTTTTCCGCTAAAGTGATTTCGAATACGTTTGCACCACACATTTGTGAGGGCTTAAGAAAGGTTTGGTTATAAAATAAGCGTGTTATACGGTTTGTGCACCTAAAAGTGACAATTTCAATATTGGTTAGTCCTCCATAAATCATTGAAGTTACCCATTATAAGCCTTTTAAACCTTTTTAGAAAGGCTTTCAACAATTTAATGAATTGTTGAGAGAGTGTTTAAATTTGTATGTAAGAGTAAGCATTGTTTATTTTAGCATAATGCTATTGTATACATTGTTAGATACATTACATCAATTATATTATTCAATATATTGCTACCCACTCACTACATAGGCATACTTAAAATATATTTAGTACATTTACGTTTGAACAACGACAGGTTATTTATACATTTTATGGCCTTTGGTAGTTCATCAAATATTCTTAGACCAAAGAAAAACACAGATTTCTGCGTTGATTTTTTGTTTTTGTGTCCTAGATTAAAATTATCTTTGTTTCTAGTGTCGTAATTATGTACATCATTATTATACAACATGAAATTTGAAAAATAAACCGGTAAATTATTGTTTTTCAGTTTGTACACAAAAATTAATGTATTATATTCTAGTCGTTTACGTACACACATCCATTTTAGAACTTCCAGCATCAACTCAATCTGAGTGTATCTATTACACTTTAGTATCACTCTCATACCTTTATTTTGTAAATACTGTAAGGCTGATTTGTCAGCCTCCTTGATCCCATACATGACCGTACTACAGTAATCAAAGTGGGGTTGGATTATGGTTTTATATACAAGTTCCAGTGACCATGATGATAAGTGTTTGCCAATTCTAGTTAGAAATCCTATTTTTTTACTTATTTTTTTTCTTATATATGCTATATGGTTAGAGAAAGTTAGCTTATTGTCTAAAATTACACCCAAGTATTTCATTTCATCAACTATGCCAATAGTCTCGCCATTTATAGTTACATTAGCCATATTTTGTTGATCATAGCGTTCATTTTTATTACCTACAATAATCATGCATTTCGATTTGGCAGTATTCAGCATGAGTTTATTTACAGTCAGCCACCTAAACAGTTTTGATAATTCGCGGTTTAAAACAGTAACTAAATCTTCTAAATTATAACATGAAAATGAGATTATTGTATCGTCAGCAAACAGGTTTATAAATATGTCTACACTATTACAGATATCATTGATATAAATAATGAACAATAATGGGCCAAGGACTGAACCCTGAGGTACACCATTTTCATTGTTTATTTTCCGACGATTTACCATTAAATGAAGTTTTTTGTTTTCGATTTTCTAAATAACTTTTAAACCATTTGAGTGCTGAGTCTTCAATGCCGTAGTGATTTAGTTTATTTATTAGTCGTTTCCTGTTTATTGTTTCAAACGCTCTTTTAAAATCTAAAAATGCTATAATAGTGTGTTTCTTCTTGTCCCTGTCATTCAACCACTTGTTAATTACTAATTGAAGAGCCGTTTCACACGAATGGTTGCCTCGGAACCCAGATTGGTTCGAGTGAAATATGTTGTTTTCTTCACAATATGTCAATAGTTGTTTGTGAACAACAATTTCTAATACTTTTTCATAGATTGGTAATAAATTAATAGGACGATAATCACTACAGACATGAGAATTATTGATTTTCTGGACCGGTATCACTGTAGAGATCTTCCATTGATCTGGAAATGTTCCAGTTTCCAGTGACGTATTAATTACATGCAGGAGTCCGAATCCCACTGTTGAAAATGTTTCTTTTAAAACTTCTGTCGATATCCCTTCTTCGGTGCCTTTCTTTGTACTTAATCCCATAACTATTTTCTTAAGTTCATGTATATTTAAAGATACTAATTGCTTCATCGCACTTTGGGTTTTTTGTGGCATCATCTCTATATCTATATTACAGTCACTGTCCACATTTCCAATACCTGTTATTATTTTATCTACACTATTTACAAAATATGAATTAAAACTTGTTGCCTCATTAACAAATGGTGCTTCAGACTTTTCAAAACTGTATACTTTTAACAATAGAATTACAGTTGTTTGTATTACTATTTACAATTTTTTTAATATTTTTCCACATTTTACTTGTGTCATATTTACATTTATCTATTATCTCTTCATAATATTTACTTTTTTCTTGTCTCATGACTGAGGTAAAAACATTTCGTAACTTTTTATATTCAGACCAGTCGCTTACACTTTTTGTATATTTGGCTTTCTTATAACTATCATCCCTATTTTTTTGGGCATTTAACACTGCCTCGTTAAACCATGGATTATCTATATTTATACTAGGAACTTTTACCGTTTTTACGGGTACCATTTCATTGAGACCATTTACCATATTATTTACAAAATTATTAGCAACTTGGTTCACATCAGTCACATTGTATAACCAGTCCTGTTCAAGTAAATATGTATTTAAATTATGTTTAGAGTCATCGGTAAATTTTCTTCTCTGTATAGTTTTTTCATCTTTGTGAAGGTATTGTTTTAGATCTAGGTTAACTGTTAATATTTCATGATCTGTGATACAAGGTTGAGTTAATGTATTTGTTATTAGATTATGGTTATTTGATATAATGAGATCTATCAGAGTTCTACTTGAATCCGTTATTCTAGTTGGGGAGGTATTACATTGTTTTAGTCCATGAATTAAAATGCTTTGTCGAAGTCTATCACTATACGTCCCTTGTTTGAGAAGATCTATATTAAAATCTCCAGTTATTAGCACTTGGCCCTTCGCTGATTGGAGGTCATCACAGATTTCCTCGAAGAAATCTAAGAATACATTGTTTGCTGAACTAGGGGAATGATATATACAAGCTATAGTTAGGTTCTTGATTGTCTTGTTTCCACTTGTTACTTTAATAATTAGGCACCAATAGTTTGGGTTAACACTATAGCGATTTACCACTTTATATTTAATTTTAGAGTCTATGTACATAATAACACCTCCTGTTCTTCGGCTTATCGAATCGCATCTAATTGTGTTGTATCCGTTTATATGAATTTCACTATGGTTAATATCTTCCGTGACTCTAGTTTCTGACAAACATACGATTAATGGTTTGTAGCGTAACATCATTTGACTAAGTTCATCTTTGTTTTTTATAAGACTTTGAATGTTTAAATACATTATAAGCCCATCGTTTTTTGATTGCTACGCAAAGCTATTATAATCTACTTTATTCATCTGGTTTTCGTGAATCCATATCAGGGAAGCACAGTCTTTATCATACGCAGTGTGTGTTGTGTTTATATTTATATTATATCTTTTGTTTGCTTGGATACAATTCGCACAGTTTACATGCTCAGCACAACACTGCTGGTAAGTGTGTTGACCAGCACAGTAGGAACAGGTTACACTATTTTTACAATCATACGCGTAATGACCGAAACCTTGGCACTTTAGGCACTTTATTATGTGAACATAGTCCTCGACGTCACATCTTTTCCATCCCATATTAATTTTTCTGTCACTCATCAAGGTATTTCTTGTTTTTAAATCTACTTCAATGACCACGTTTGTTAGCATATGACCCACTTTTTTTTTATAAATCACTTTCATGTGGAAGTTGTCGTCTTTGTCGTTTAGTCTATTTTGCGAAATAATTTTTCTTATCATTTCTTCATTATCAATGTCTTCCTCGTCTACTGCATGTATTAGCATTCTTGGTTTCTTCTTTTTTGTGCTTTTAACTACATAATCTTCTCCTAGTTCTTGTGTGGCACTCATTTTTAATTTTTCACTATCCCCTTCACTTTCGCACTCAATTATTATTCCACCTTCCTGAGATGCTCGCATTTTGTTGACTCCAATTTTTATGTTTGAAGGATCTACTTTTTGTTTGATGATTTTTTTGGTTTGGAAGCTATTTTGAGATTTTATTTTAGGCGTTATCACAATTGTTTGTTTGTATGTTTGGCCTATATTTCTGACCTTTGGTCCTATCGCTGGAACTGGAAGTGGCTGCAGGTGTTGGGGAGGTTTAGGCCTACTCATGACAGCGTCAGTGAACGTCATGCAGGGAGGCGTGGCCGACATACCACTGTTGTGGGAGTTCCTCGTAACAGCTGCAGCTTGGCCTTGGTCTGCTCCCTGCCGGTGGTGTTGGTTACCACTAGCCGCTCCCTCGACATCCCCTGTCACTTCTGCAATCTGGCGGCCAGTCTCGAACTTCCGTTTTCTTTCTATCTCTGAGTTTTCATTAATTTTCTTTTTTAGCTCTTCTATCTCTAGGATAAATCGATTACCTTTTTCTTCTTCCATTTTCATTCTCTTTTCCATTTCACAAACTAACTTTCTTGCCATTTCTATTTCTCCTTCACTAGCTTTTACCACTCTTTCCCACGCACTACACTTTTTACATTCCGACGGGTTTAGGCCTAGGCCTCCTTTTCTCATGTCAAACAAATACTTATCGAAGTCCTCTCCTTCATCGGTTAGGATAGTTTTCAATTTTTCTATCAGAACACTTTTATTACCCTTTACTCTTTTATTGTCTTATATTCGTCGCCTTTACTATCACTTTCCGCCATCTTGCACCAATATGTAGTCAATATGTAGTCATGTGATGCTGATTTGAGAACAATGTATATTTTGTGAATTATTTTGTAGGGTTCCATTTTGCTTTGAACAGGTTCTATGATATTATAGCTAATGCCTGATGTAAAATAGTTGTATTTTTGAGTTTTCTAACATATGTTACAAGTTGACGTGGTATATAATGTTTCAACATTCAAATTTAGCTATGTTTATATTTTGGCGGGAAAAGTGGACAATAAAGCATACGCGGCTTCGAGCATACAATTATTGTTTTTAAAAGATCGTTTTTCAAGGCTTCAATTTTTTTTTATCGAAGCAGACACATAGATGACTCTATTGCTGGATAAGGTTTAGATAATTCTACATATTTCGTCTGAAGAATGAGATTGAAATATTGCAAAATGGTTTAAAAATACATTTTGGGGTCTATTTATGTGTAAAACAGACTATACAAAATTAAAATTGTTTGTCTTTGCCTTTTTTAACGTTTTTGGATATTAAAAAGTAGTGCTTAAAACAAGGTGTGTGCAGTTTTGTCCAGACGATTAGCTTCCAGCTATTCCTTAATGATGTAACAAAACTTCCCCTTTTTTTGAGAAGTTACCCGTTTGCCATTTTTTTAAACCCCTTTTCCGCTAAAGTGATTTCGAACTACCCGGCACCTCCACCAAACACGACATTTCATTGCACGAACAGAACGTTTAATATCACATACATAATATATTAGGGAGCGAAGCGCAACTTTAGGCCTGACTGTTCTGACGATAATGACGACACAAACCGAACAAGAGCTCAGATTGCCAGGCGTTATTTATAATTTCTATTCAACAAGGATGATACAGAATGTTTCTGGTGGAGGAAGGGCGGGGCTCGATGATAGAAGTTCTTCATATTATGATTGGGACAAATCAAACTGTGTGTCAAGGCAATTTGGGCAATTCTTTTAAACTCGCAAATGTAAATGCAAAAGATGCATCCTCTTAAACATCTTCTGGACATCCCATAAGGATTTATTACGCGCGAGACCCTTATTCAGCCACGCCTATCTTCACCATCAAGAGAAAGATACACTGTCTCTCTTAGGTGATGTAGATCTAGTCTATAAAGTTCTGACGTGTATAGCTTTTAAAACATTGCTTATGAAATGCATTTGGTCATATTAATTGGATGAGCGTAGCGAGCGAAGCGAAGATTCCATTTCATTACATTGGAGAAAAAATCCGGAATGTTTTTTTTTTTTTTTTCTTTTTCTTTCTTTTTTTTCTATTTTTGTCTGTCTGTTAACACGATTCCGGCTAAATCGATACTCCGATTGCGATGAAATTTTATAGAGGCCTTCGAAATCTCTGAACTTAAAACTGCCACGTTTTTGAGCGCAATCAAAAAATTATTTCTCATGAAAATCGCAATTTTACGATTTTTTTCGATTTTTCAAAAATTTCTTCGACCTATAACTCCTACATGCTTTCTCCGATTTTAATGATTTTTTCACAGAACCTTAATTTTATGAATTGATATATTCGTGTGAAATTTGAGCGTAATCAAATAATTATTTCTCATGAAAATCGCAATTTTACGATTTTTTAAATTTCTACGGCTTATAACTCCTACATGCTTTATCCGATTATAATGATTTTTTTACAGAACCTTAATTTTAAGAATAAATATATTCGTGTAAAATTTGTGCGCAATCGAATAATTATTTCTTATGAAAATTTCATGTTACGATTTTTTCCTTTTTTAAAATTACGATTAATTTAAAAAAATTAAGTTTAATTTTTCTTTAATTTTATTTAATTTTTAAAAAAATTCAACAAAGTTCTGATTTTTTCACAGAACAACAGAAAATCCGCATAACACATGGCAGCTCAATGCACCAATTATGCTCATCCAACAACGCGGCGGGACTTAATCGTTTTCCTAGTTAAAAAAAAATCATAATTGTTTTTGAGACCTCAGGAACAGTTCATATTCGTGATTGCACCAACACTCGTGGCTCCCAATCAGTCTTATCACTGACACGTTGACCTCTGACCTGTTCTCCTCACGCCACCCAGGGACGTTCATCTTGTGACGAACTTTTCATCTGAGTCGACTCGGCAAGTGTGGATTGGCCTAAATAAAACACGCCGTAGCTGGACCGTGTGTTGGGTGTTTGCTATTGGTCGACGGCCATCTTGTTTGTCTCTTGCTTTCAAATCCACTGACGTGGTGTTGCTCACGACTAGTTGTATATAGCGACGTCTGTTATTTCTCCCATTATTATCAGCCCAGAGCTTCGTCATCTAATTTTATATTATCTCTCTATCAACATGTACAAGTTAGTGGTCGCCGTGCTTATAATAACAGAACTTCAAATCGTCCGTGAGTAACTATGACTGTTTCAGAATTTAAATTCCGAATTGTTTTAAATATTAACTTTCGAACCACAGGAGTGATTCCCAAATAACCTAATCGAGAAATCTAAAAATATTTTTCGATTTTACATTGCTACAAAAATTAGCTACATTAACTCATTTTCAAGTAAAACCTTGTTATGCTTTCTATCATGTCGTCAATAGTATGTGTTGGAAGTTTTATTAATCCTATGAACATACCAATTTTATGTCAATATAATATGTTCGTAATATTTAAAAAATCATATATTACACAAGATTAATGTTTCAGAATGACAGGTTTATCATCACAGGTCCATAGCAAGGACGTGTTGTTGTCCTGTAGTGTTGTTGCACAAAGCTGTCTTATGTTTAGACGTCCGTCTGGGAAACCCGACACCCGGGTTCAAACCCCGCTCGAGTTGTATATTTATCTCTATAATAATTTGTTAATATAATAAATTCCCTGTAAGAGAGTGATTCTCATCTGGTTAAGTCTAGAAATAAGCCCTCGCTGTATCTGCACAAGGTAAATTATATTATAATCAATGTATCGGTGGTCCGTGCAAAGGCATCAGATTCCTTGCAGTGCTGTACCATGTATTCAGAACAAGTAATAATTAAAACATTTCACAAGTTGGTTAGGCGCAGGATCGGTTGGGCAGTGTTTATAATATGTCCGCCCGGCTAGTGGGGTACCCTGGTTCAATCAAGTGTTGTTAGTGTGACAAACATCTGTCTCACAACCTCTGATGTCTTGTCTCCAGGTGTCGCGTCCTTCAACCTCAACATCAGGCCAGACCATGTGCGTGTGAACGAGGACGCCCAGACTGTCTCATTCACCTGCTCAGCTGACGTGGCCCTCGTCGGGTGTCAGGTCAGGTGGTGGGACGGCCACATTACCAAGACAGCAGGTCCGCTGCTGGAGCTGAGCCGGGGGCCTCAGTCCCAGGCCGACCCTGCCCACCTGAACACCCAGCTAACCGGCTACAGCTACAGCGGCCGGGGTCTGGGGGCCGGGGACTGCGGGGTCTCGCTGCAGGTGGTGGGCCTCAAGCTATGGATGGTCGCCTGTCGCGTCCGAACCGAGGGTGGAGGCTGGAAGTACGCCTGGGCCGACCTCTTAGCTCACAGTGAGTTGAACACAGTCTTCACACAGTATAGTATCTGTAACAACAAGGGAAGTTATGACACCCCGGCTTCTTGCTCAGTGGAGAAAGGGGCGTGGCCGTCTGTCTGGTCGTACTTCCGGAGTTGTACAGCTGTTAGGCGCCACGTAATTCCTAAAAACTGGTTACCAACTAGTACAAGTATCAACAGTGGAATGACGAAGGACTAATAATGATACTAGAACACAAGATGTAAAGATCGGAAAGATTTATTGTCGGACAAGTGCCGACGTTCCGTTGGATGCATAACCACAAATAATAATAACATAAAAAAACAATAATACCCAGCAGAGTACACAATTAGCATAACATAATACAAGGTCTGCCTCTCTAATGAGACTAAGGTTCGGCCGCCACTGCACTTACCGGAAAAAATCAGCGTGAGGGTCAGGTTCTAGCCTAACGCGGCTAAGTGCAAGTGGTCTCCGACACCTTCAGCCCTCTTGACCAAATTAACAACATTTATGTCACAGAGTAGAAATATCACAGAAAAATATAGGTAGGGCCTTTATAGGCTTAGGCCTAGACAACCTGGGTCTTCAGGTTAAAACATAGGATATACCTGGGTTACACGTACCCAACATAAGATTGTCCGAGTGAAAATAATAATACAATTCTATTACTGTTGTGTATTTGAATTGTGTTTAAATTACGAGCCATCAAGAGCTGCTACCTGGCGGCCGTCTCTAGAACTACCAGGCATGACAGACGAGACGCAATGGCTGACTGGTAGAATCACACTCATATTTACTGTACCAAGTAATTAATAAATAATACTGTCGTTAGAATCATATTCACGTGTAGACTATTTTATTATTCAATATTATAAACCCACGCGCAATATACGACTTGGTGTCAAAAGTGGAACTAAGCTTAAAAGCTAGTAAACCTGTGTAAAGTGAACACGCGATTCTAGGCCTAAAACATGCCAATTCTCGCGCGAGTGAGCGACCTAAACATGGCCTCGCAATAAGCGTACGTGCTTGTATGCTCGCAAGTGAAGCAAATACAAGAAGTCAAGAAGACTAGAACTGAACAGTAAGTTAATACATCAACCATAAATTAAGATGGGGGAATTCAGAAAGCCACCAATACTCCAGATGGACGCATCTGCTTTGTCTAAATCTTGGACTGAGTGGAAGCAGATGTTTGACATTTTTATGACAGCAGCCGGTCATAAAGACAAACCAGACAAGGTTCAAGTCAGCATGTTTCTGAATCTCGTTGGTTTCGAAGCAGTTCGTGTTTACAATACGTTTGGATTAACAGACGCCACAGTGACATTAAATACACTGTTAAAAAAGTTTGACGAATATTGTCTACCAAAAAAGAACTTAGCAATTGAGTTACATAATTTTTTTCTCGTCACAACAAAAGCCGGGAATGAGCTTCGATGAGTTCGTGACTGAGTTAAAAAACTGTGCAGCAACCTGTGAACTAGGAGATGTCTATGACAACATTCTAAGGGCTAGAATAATCTTTGGAATTAGCAACAAACAACTACAAGAGAGATTACTAAGTGAATCAAAGTTATCACTTGCTAGATGTATCGAACTGTGGTCGCGCATCTGAAGTTAGTAAAAAATCAAGTACAAACACTACATGAAGTAGGCGGGTCCATAAAGTCAGTACAGTCCGTACAAAAAGGAGGTACACGAAAACCTAACCTGAAAAGTGGCAGAACCAAGATCAACCAGCAGTCCAGGCCAAGCAGAGTCAACAAGAGGGGGTCAGCACAGCAGATGTCAATCCACATCCGGGGTCTCCCAATCTACATTTGACTGTCGACGCTGTGGATACAATCATGCTTCGCGCAAGTGCCCAGCATACGGAAAAACTTGTAACCACTGCCAAGGGTCAATCATTTCGCATCAGTGTGCAAGAAGAAAGTGGTAAAGTATTGCATGCAGTTTCTCAAGAAGAGAATAACAACAATAAATTCTGACAATGAAAATAGTTTTCTTTGTAGGATCATTGTCTAGTGAGTCAAAAACACTTGAACAATGTTGGACTCAATCATTGGAGGTACACTCTAAGAAAATCAAGTTTAAACTAGACACGGGGGCAGAAGTGAATGTAATTCCTTCCAAACTCATAGACCAACTAGGGTTATCAGACAAAGTGACAGACACTAAAATAGTCCTTCTGTCATATGGAAACTTTAAAATTAAGCCTAAAGGCAAAATTGAGCTTGTTTGTTCAAAGAGCAACAGAGAATCAGTAAAATTAAGTTTTGTAGTAGCAGACACAGATTCACTACCTATACTAGGATTAAAAGCATGTATAGAACTAAACTTAATTTCTCGTGTTGGAACTGTCGCACAGCAGATAAATGCATATCAGTCAAGTGATGAAAAAGCACATAAGTGTGAAGTGGAGAGTGTAAAGCCTTCACCTAAAATTGTGGTGGTTAAAACTAGCCTTCCATCCACAACTAACCTAACTAAGAATGAGTTGCTGGAAAATTGTAAAGATGTTTTTCAGGGGTTAGGACAAATTCCTAAAGAGGACAAAATAGAAAAGGTACTGGTAAGTCTATCATCAGACCCAAAAATGGATGTAGTAGTCCATGCTATCAGCAAGTATTTGACTGTATCCAGTGATCGTAGAGTAGCACTACAAGAAGCCACTAAAGATGACCAAGCCTTGCAAAATCTAATTAGATTAAACGCAGAAGGTTGGCCAGTTACAAAACATAAGTGTCCAGAAAATGTCAGAATTTATTGGCACAGAAAACATGACATTACCGTAGATGATGGTCTAGTTTTTTGTTGAAAATAAACTCATAGTGCCTCTGTCTCAAAGACAGATAATTCTCAATGTAATCCATGAAAGCCATCAAGGCATTGCAAAGTCAAAAGCAATGATTCGACCAACATTGTATTGGCCGGGAATCAATGCTGACATAGAACAAACGGTTCTAAACTGTAGGGTATGTGAACAACATCGGCTTACAATCAAAAAGAGCCTCTAATACCTCATCCTGTTCCAGAACGATGTTGGGAAACAGTGTGTTGTGACTATTTTGATCTAAATCATAAACAATACATAGTTGTTACTGATTACTATAGTAAGTGGTTGGAAATATTACAGGTAGAGTCAAAGACAGCACGCGAAACTATTCAGAAGCTTAAATCTTTATTTGCACGATTTGGCATACCAGATAAAATCATGTCAGACAACATGCCATTCGCGAGCAATGAGTTCAAAGCATTTGCAAGTGAGTGGGGCATAAACTTAATCACGTCAAGCCCACACTAACCGAAGTCGAACGGATTAGCTGAACGCTCAGTTCAGACGGCTAAGAGCATGATTAAAAAAATGGCAGAAGATGGAAAAGATATCCATGTAGCACTATTAAACTATAGAAACACTCCAGTAGCAGGAACTTTCTATGTCACCTGCTCAGCTATTGCTGAATAGACGTCTAAAACTAAGCTGCCGTAACATTTCCACTATTAGAGTTTTCTCTTCCCGTTAATGTAAGAGAGGAGATAAAGAAAAGCAAGCTATCATGAAAACTGTTCATGACCGAGGGGCAAGAGAGCTTAAGCCATTGTCACCAGGAAAAAATGTTTGCTTTAGAAAGAATAAGGAATGGCAACCTGCCATTGTAGTAGATAAGCATAGCGCACCTAATCATATATAGTTAACACCAGAAGGAAGTATGCTTAGGAGAAATGAAGAGATATTTTGAGTCAAGCATCCATGGTTAAAAAATAATCATAATGATCAGTATTTGATTTTGATGACAATACGACAGCCTACGGTTGAGCCAGAGAAGGGTCCGGTCCAAAACCAAAAAAGGTACTCACCTACCCAGACGGGGCTACAGGCGTCTATTAGATTAAGATTACTGTTAGTATGATTTTTAAAAAGATTCTTTAAATTTTGGGAAAACATAGTAGACATTGTGTTTCGTTAAATATAAAATAACTTTGTATTTTCAAAAACATGTACTACTGTTTTTTAATTAATATTATAACTGTAATTGGGGAATGCAAACTCAGGGGGGGTGTTGTGTATTGAATGTTTTAAAATTTACGAGCCCATCAAGAGCTGTCCCTGGGGCCGTCTCTAGAACTCCCGGGCATGACAGACGGACGCAAGGCTGAGGGTAGAATCACACTCTATTTATGTACCAAGTAATTAAATAAAATAATACTGTCGTTAGAATCATTTTCACGTGTAGACTATTTTTTTATTCAATTTTTAAAAACCCCACGCGAAATATCCCAAATTCCCAGTTACACAAAATCAATAATCGATAAGCGACAAATCCTTGTAGGCTAGGTACGCATGTCACATAAAAAAGACCGGCTACAAACATGAAAAAGGAAATTATGTTTGCTAGGCCTGTGCGTCCTTTAAAATAAATTGGCCATATGGACCAAGTAATTTTCCTTACTTAAAATACAAATAATCGATGAGCGACAAATACCCGTGGCAAAGGTACCATGTCACACTAAAAAGAGCCCGGGCACAAAATGACAAAGGGTAATTATGTTTGCTAGGCCCTGTGACGTCCCTTTAAATCAAACCCCCTAGGGGCTCCAGGATATAGGCCTGAAGGTGGGCAAAAAAATAGGGTTTTCAGCTTTTCTTCTAATATCAAGTCCTGGACTCTAAAAAAATAAATGCCGGGTGGGACTTTATAAATAAAAACCCAAAGTCTATCAAAAGTCCAAATAAGACTAGCCGACTAGAAATGGGGGGCCTCTTTTAAAGTCTAGTAAATCTTAACCGGCTTTAAAATCTAGTTCAAAAAATTCTAGATTGGGCCTAAATGGGTTTTTTCAGAAAACTAGTTCGGGGCCAATGTGGGGCCCTAGGCCTAGGGGGACTTTAGCAAAAGTTAAAAAGGGAAACGTCAAAGCTGGGATGTGGGTTAAAACCCCCAGGGACAAAAAATCCCACGAGTAGGTGTGAAATCCACAGGTTCCATCCTTCGATCCGGGAACTGCCAAAACTTGATTCTCTTCTCTACCCCCAGGCGTTGAAGGCTAGAATTTGGGCAAAGTCGCCGTGCGTCTTCCCCTGAGATATCCAACATGCCCGGAAAAGGTGAATCTACTTCTGTGTAAATCTGGCCCGCACGACCTAAGAAATCAAAAGAATATCCCACAACCCCTTTACGAGCCGTCTATGGAGTTGACCTTTCCAATGCATGCCCTAGCAAAGTTAGGATAGCAAGCTATATTCAGATAGAAATTCCCCCAACGGGGGACTAGACGTGAAAAAACTCCCCATCACCACACGAGGCGTCAAACCAAACCCTTTCTCGTAGAAAGATGACTGTATTCGATGAGAGTTGGGTGGAAAAAACTTCGTTCTCAACCGGAACGGAACCCCTCCCAAAAATTCCCCCGCCGTACCAAAGGTCTACTCCAATTCGGGCTCACCCCTACCATCCGGTCGAGAGACAGGGTGCCCAACCAACACTTTCCCGGGGAATAGGAGCCAATTCAAATGGTTTACAGAGCAAAATAGTCAGTTCGGAGCAGTATGCTGTGATATTCGGGAAAAACACGCGCAACAGTATTAGTGATACCTAGAACTTAAATAGATCCATCTTTAAATTTTTTAGTGTAACAAAGGAGACACGCCATCCACCCCACAACCTAGACGAATAATACAAGAAAACCTCGACCCCTCACAGTAAACAGATATCGGGCAGTCAATGGAACACGGGGTTATTGGGGTGTGTATTTGTGGGTCCGGGGTCTTTGGGCAGAGCCAGGGCACCATGAGTGCACCCCCAAATACAGAGTTAGGCTGGAGAACATATTTTATAGTCTGGTTCTAGAACGCCAAGTTGAAACGTGAAAAGTTATTTTTGCAAAACGGTAAAAACTTTTTTTAACCGTACTGGTTTTAACTTATTTTTAACCCGTACGGCACACACCCCGGTGGGGTGTTTTAAGAACGGGGATCGCCCGTCTGAACACGGGGGTTAACCATTTGGCTCTGAACAAAACCTTGGTTTTGGCAGGGTATAACCGGTTTTTTTGCCTTTTGAACCATTAAGGGTCCAAATAAAAAATTTTTTTCCAGATCACCGGTCGTGAAATGGAAGATGTTTTTAAAAAGGAAAATTTAAAAAAAATTTTCTTTGCCTCTTTTTTAGGCTCAAATTAGTAAAAACCGGTTTTTTTAAAAGTAAAATCTAGGGCTGTTGTTTAGAGCAAAACGGTTGACTCCATCGTTTTCAAAAGTCGACCCCGAATTAAAATAACCTCGGACAGGGGGGTGACACGAACAGGTTAGAATTTGGTAAAATTTTTTTTCCCGGGTTTTAACCAGTTTTAATCAGTTTAAGAGAAAGTTTTTTCCAGTCCACCTAATTTTCTGATTTCTTTCTGTGTGTAATTTTTTCTTATATCCCCTCCCCCGCACTAACTCTGTACTTGGCGAGATCCCCCACACCACAAAACGCAAGGGACCCCCCCCCCACTTGTTGTTGTTGTTTTGTTTTGTCGTGCCCGGTCTTTGTTTTTGTTTTTTTGGTTGTGTGTTGTTGTTGTTGTTTTTTTTGTTTTTTTTTTTGTTGTTGTTTTTGCTGTGACCCAAAAAGTGACCCAAGAAAAGTTTTAAAAACCTTTTCCACTCTGATTCAACGAAATTTTCCGGTCCGACATGGTTTGGGTGGAGTTGAACACTAGACAGTGTTGCCCCGGTCCGGGGTCGAGTGACAACAAAGGGAAAGGGGGTTTTTTTCCCCCTCTTACAGGGACCCCCCTCCCTACACCGGGACACAGGAGAGCAGGTGTCCTCCCGGGGGGGAGGCGAGGTACATGCTGAAGGGGGAAGCCACGAGATATGCGGGTTCTCCCTCCCTACGATTTGGTTGGGCTCAGGTTCGCCCAGGGAGCCGGGTCTCCCCACAGCACCGGCCGGCATTTACCCCGGGGCCCCGGCTGCAGAGCGGAGAGGTGGCCTTACGTCACCAACAGCACGGGGCGAAAAAACGGTCGGTCGGGGGGTTATATTCAGTTACCACAAAAAAGGTTGATACAGATACCTGCGCTCGTCGGGACTGAGTCAAGGTGTATTACTCATTAGGTCAACCAGGTTTTTTTCTCAAAATTAATTGTTTTTAAATTCATTCCTTGTTGAATTTGAATAAAAGTAAATAAGTTGTAAAGTGTATTTTTTTTTTCCCTTTCCGGGCAACATCACCGGGGGCAGAAAAAATATTAGAGGGGTTTTATTATTAAAAAAATGTTTATTATTATATTTTTTTTTGAAAATAATAAAGTCAATTAAAAAAGGGATGGCAAATGATCGGCCCAGCCAAGTTAGTGCGGGCGATGGATTTGTCAAAAAGTTATTGCATCAAGGAGTATCTAACGAAAAAGTTTAAATTTTGAAAAAAACTTTTTTTAAAAAATTTTAAAAAAACCCGGGTTTAAACTGCCCCCGGCCACTTTTTTTTAACCCTTCGTGTACACCACCGTCCAGGGTTTTGGTTTCGGGGTTTCCCGCCCGAACCGATGGTTTCAACCGATTTTCTAGGGGCAAAAACTTTACATTGGCATATAAAAAACCGATTTTTTTAGATCTACATAGGGGAAATGGCCTTTGGTTTCAATATATCTTTCACGTTTAGTAATTTTTAACATTTAAATTTAAAAACCCCTTTTTTTTCAATTTAAAAAAAACTATAAAAAATAAAATTTGTAGTTTTATCAGTTCAAAAATCCGGTTTTGATTCCCGCCAAAAAACTTTAAATCCGCGTCTTTTGGTTGGCGTTATGTGAGGTGAGGAGGAGAAGGATTGCAGAACTGCCAGCTCCCGCCCAGGCAAAAACCCCACGACACGTCAAGCCCCCCTGCAATGGCGCATGGCCCTTTTTCGGCGCGAAGCCCTTCAAAATTTTTCCTCGTTCCCCGTTAACGTAATAAAAACCGGAAACATAAAAAAAATTTTCTGGTCGGTATTTTAGGTTTAGTGGGGACATATTCAAATTTGGTAATGAAGGGCTTCCCATTATTTTCCCGTTGAAAATAATTTTTCTCACATCATGGCGCGATAAGGTAGATGGGTTTGAAAAAAATTTTTGAAAAAACTTTTTACTCCATTTTGACTCAAAAAGCGTTTTTTTAGCAAAGTTACAAACATTTGACGTCATTAACCCCTGCTATGATTTATTAGGGGCGGAATCGTTTTCCAAAAAAGTGGTTAATAGATTTAAGTACTACAAAAACTCTACATTTTGTAGGGATTCGTGAAAAGTACGCGCGTAAAATAAAAATTGGGTAGCCAGTCTCACCCTTAAACCATTTTTTTGCATAAGAACATAATATAAAAAGACAAAAAGTTAAATTTCACATGGGTAATATCCCTGAGGAACCTGCGTAGTTCATGTACTGTTTTTTTCCTCTTTCGTAAAAAAAGCTCTTCCTCAGTGTGTTTTCTCATCGCCATGTGTTGCTTCAGGTCGCCCCACTGCACCAACTCTACCCTGGACTACACGGGGACAAAAGTCACGGCCACCCCGTGAGGTGCAGGAGAGTCGCCCTGTCGCCCAAAAATGTCCGGGGCCTGGGCGACGTGGTATTCTCAAGACGTTATCACTCACGCCCCAGTCAGGACGATGGGGGTGGCCCTGGACGACGGGTCTATCAAGCAGACCCTCACATACAGCTGCAGCCCCAACATACGGCAAAAGGGTTGAAGTGCGTGGCTCCTAGTCACCTTATTAAAGCCGCTATTGCCCATTGTTCCAATACCCTTTGAGGGAGCTATGCACAGCGCAGTTATAAAAATGTTCTATAACCAAATATAAATCTTCAAGATCTGAAACCCTTTACTTAAGCTGAGAGGGGTGGGGTATGAAATTGAAAAATAGACTTAATTATTTTTAGCTTTTTTTTTATTTACGATTTTTAGTTCTAAAGTGTATATACCCAACTGGGGTTAGTATTTGCATGTCCTATTTTTTCCCTCAAGTTCATCTTAGGCACTGAAAAAAATTTATATTCAGGTATTTATTTAACAGGGGCGAATTAAAATTTTTTTATTATCCTTTTAATCAAAAATTTTTATGTCGCCTTCTTGAACTCGCGATGGATGTCAAGGATTGATTTTTTTAACAATTCGTGAAAGTTATAATGAAGCAAAAACCGTTAACAAAAAAAATAATCGTAGGACTCTCTTCAAAAAAGTTTTTCCTTTCTTAGCCCCAGCCCGGCCTCACTTGAAAGAAAAATTTTTTTTTTATTTCGAAGCCTTTGCTTAATTTTACAATGTTTATTATTATTGTGATTAAAAAAGAAAAGAAAACCCCGCGCCCTAAGAATTTTTTTTCCCAGACTGTGGCAGCGCAACCTTACAAAAGGGGAACGCTAAACGCCGGGGCCAAGCCGCGAAGGTTTTTGGGGGTTCCCCTGGCATGGCGATTTACCGATGCTTAGCAAGAATCTACCAAAGATTTTCGGCGGAACTTCCATAAACGCAAGTTTTTCTTTTTTTTGGTAAGATTCACACTTTAAAAAGGTGCGAGTTATAAAAATGGTCTGTTTTTGAGTTCTAGGCCTATATGTAGGCCAAATCTGTAACACATTAAAATACGATAGATGATTACAGTGCTTTGTGTTTAATTTAGCCGCCCATTGTTTTGGGGCAAGCAACCAATAGGAAGATGGCAGCGACTCTGTCAAGGTGGGCCCCCGGAACCCTCCGAGCCCGGGGGGACCCCAACCCCAAAAGTACAGAAAAGAAACGTGTCCGAGGTTGTTTCCCAGGTTGTACCAGGGTCTTACAGAATTTTTCCCCCCAATCGCCATCCCCATCTTGATCCCCCTTCGACAAACCGGGGGGCTACCCGACTGCATGGTTGGGGCAAACCAAGGGAAGGCCAACTTATAGAGGTCTCTCGGCATTTTAAGTAGGTTTGTATATTCACACTAGGGCCTCCAAAAAAATTTTTCAGATACACAGACTCTACTACACCCAAGGAGGGAGTCCGGAGTACATGTGACTCACTTAAGTACCGGACCAGGTAGGGGGAAAATGGTAAGATGTTGTCCCATGTTTCAGGTGGCTGGCTGGGGCTTTACTGAGCAAGGAGTTCCGAGTGAGGTCCTCAAGTACGTGGAGCTACCGTATGTGTCGCCAGAAACTTGTATGGACTCGCTCCCCCCAGTGCAACAAGAACGGCTCACAGAGGGGAAGTTCTGCGCGGGTTTTGTGACCCGGATGACGAGCGTGTGTCCGGGCGACTCGGGCGGGGGGCTGGTGTTCCTCCGGCAAGACACTGGCCAGTACTTCCTCCGCGGCATTGTCAGTATCTCATTCAGGCCTTTTCATCGGGTGTCGTCCACAACGTGCTTCGCTGAGCATTACACGGCTTTCACCAGGGTCTCTCAATACATAAGTTGGATTAAAAAAAATATTCCTGTTTAGATTATTAGCTTAGCTCGCAAATTGACAATAGGAAAGGCTCATTAGATTTAGATATTAGCGCTGGTTTACAGAATCAGTAGATATTCACTTAAAAACACCATCGCAGTAGTTTATAACAATCCAAAGTAAATACTTGCTATTCCACAGAGGTACAAAGTTTTACGTTTACTCTTTCTCGCGCTTTTATTGTGAATACGTGACGTCATAACCCTAAATACATTGTTGGCTATGAAAGAATTTGACTACGGTCTTCTAGATCACGAAGCAAAATTCACCGCTCGGCCGTTTACAATCTCGTGTTAAAACAAAAGTCCATTGTTGACATTTTCTTTAATAATGTTAAATAAATAAATAAATAAATTTTATTTAGAGTCTGCCCACTCAGTTATATAACTGATTTTCAGTGGGGGACTTTAAATCAAAGCGACCAAGCCAACCCTGCAGGCCCCGACGCAATCGACGAGTGAGCGATAACCAACCAAAGATCGATATTTGTAATAGGAAATATAGCAATCAGTGGTATGGACAGTGCGAACACCCGCGAATCAACGCCAGAATCAACAAGGCCGATTCAGAACAACTCTGAAATTTATTATGTGCTTCGTTGCTAGGACGGCTCCAAAGTCACCGTTTTAAAAACTCCTAAGACAAGAACTGATGGACTTAAGTCCAAATCAGAAGTTAAAAAACTTCTGACTTTAGCGGGAATCGAACCCTGGACCTTCTGCATTGGAAGCAGATACGCTAACAACAAGACCAACGAGCCACACATGTTATTATAATGTTATTATAAAACCATTAATCGTTAAAAATGTATACACAAAATGTGCAAATGTTATATCTTGTTATGCAAATTATTGTTAATAAGTATTTCTTTATCTTACTTCAAATAAATTTTAATCTAAAAGTGCTATTAGAAGTAAGATAATCATCAAAAATGCTGTTTTGTTTGACATGTTAGGGTTATGATGTATTGCCCTGTTTTTCCCGCCATCATTTAATTCCTCAAAATATTTTTTTAATAACGAAAATTTTATTTTTATGTAATCAGAAACTGGCCCTGAATATATTAGAATAATAAAAAATATTTGTGAGTCTTCCCTATTGTGCAATTAGTTCAACAATGCAATGAACTGTTATTTTATACAAAGCTTCAGTTTAATATTATGCATTGAGCCAGTTTTTATACACTTTATGCTACTATTTAAATATTTGAATGTGCTGACAATGATTATTTAAAATTCCAAATAATGTTTTGCCGCGTCTACATTTACATTGCATTGACAGTAATGACTTGAATGTTGTTTCGTGTGTAAATATGCCTAGAGTCATATTGCTCCAAATTTAAAAAGATTAAATCTCGTAATTCACTTTCCTATAGTTTGGGCTCTGCCCTGTTATTTATGTTGACATAAATATGCTCTGTTTATGGTCTTTATGGTCTTTGTTGCAAATTGAAAATAAACAAAAATAATAATCCTACCCAAGTTATCCGAAATAATTTCGGAAGTGTAATTTATTGATTGATTTTCCCTCCTACATTCCTTGATGTTATTATTAGGTTAATCTACTTGCTACACGCGCGCTTAAGTGTTCGCGGACAATCTTTACCTGTTATTTATCTATTGTGTTCTCTTCACAGTTGCTCTATATACTAGAACCACTTGTGCTGTGTGCTGGTTGCATATCATCAAGTCTACATGACCAGGATGCTAATTGCAGTCAGAATAAACATTCTGCGCGCTTTGTCTAGTTGTAAACGAAATGAACAGTGTCGAAAAACAGTGTTGTCTTTCCTACCATGATCCTGACTGATGAACGTTGGTAATCCACGACGCTAGGGCTGTTTATATTTGCAATATTCGTCGGATTCTTACCGGCCGAGCGAATAATTATTTGCCAACTTGTAACAAGTGTCTTATTTCCTCTTAAGGTGTATTAGCTTGAAAACAAATACCCTAATATTACACTAGGAAAACGCTAAAGTCCCGCCGCGTTGATGGATGAGCTTTTTTAAAGTTTTTAGTTTGCGTGGGATATCTTTACTTTTACAAGTGCTTTGTTTTGTTGCCTACGCATTGTAGGTGATTGTTGTCAAGTTTCTATTGTTTTTTTGTAAATTGGTATTATTTCCCGTAAAAAAACTTATATTAAAGCTTTATTTCTAGGGATTCCGGCTAACTTTTTCAACTTTTTCTTTCAAAAGGATACACCCCCATAACCTTATTCCATGTATAATATGACGTTTACCCCACCCCTTTGGTCAGAATTGGCCAAAGGGCACGAAAAAAATCGCACAAAAAATAAAAAAAATTAAAAATTTAAAAAGCTTTTTTTTCTATAGATTCGGGCAAATTTTTTTTCAATTTTTTCTTTAAAAATGTACCCATCACCATAACCCTTAATGTCCATGTAAATATAACGTTTAGCCAAAACCCTTTTTGGTCAGAATCTACGACTTGTTTTGTTCCGCCTCCGACTTCACGAGAAAACTGGCGGAATTATTGGTATAAATCCTCTTTCGCAAGTTGACGCCTTTTTTCACGGCGAAACACTTTCACGCTCAACTTTTATTCTTTTTCATTATTTGGACAATATTTAAATAAATAATTGGCAAATATTCTTTCTTTTAAAAGCGATTTTTTCATTTTTTTTACACACCCGTTAGCTTTTATAAAAATATAGCATCATACATGTGAAAATTATCAATATTTAGTTTTCTCAAAATTTTTTGAAAAAAAACTACTGATCGGATTTCGAAAAGACCTTTTTAAAAAATTGCATCAGACGTTTAGAAAAGAAATAAACTTACTTTCTAAAGGAAGTGCACTAAAACGAAACTTTGCAGATAATAAATGCGGGGAAATGTGTTTTTTCATCAAAAATACCACTTTTGACGTGCGGATGACCCGTAAAAAAGTGCACGCTGCATATTTTTCTATGCGTAAATTTTCGTTCAGTACACTTTCTATCTAGAAAGTTAGTATAGTCTTGTCTAAACAGCTGTGCATTTTTAAACAAAAATTCTTGTCGAATTCCGATCGTAGTTTTTTGTAAAATTAATTAATGAGAAAACTTAAGTCATTGAAAATTTTCACTTGTGTGTGCTACTTTGTTAAAAAAAAAGCTAACCTTTGTAAAATTAATCGAAAAAATCGCTATTACAAAAATAATGTTTCCCAAATATTTTCATTTAAGTTTGGTCCAATAATGATGAAAAAAAGTTAAGCGTGAAAAATGTTTGCGCCGTTCAGCAGCCCCAAACTTGCAAAATGAGATTTATACCCAATACTTTCACTGCCCCTTCGATCTTTTTAGCTCCGCCCTTTCGAGTCGTAAATTGGGCCCAAATGTCACAAAATATCGCACAAAAAATGGGGAAAAAAATCGTAAAAGTACATATTCATGAAAATATTTCTTTGATTGTACCCAAAAACGTGCCAATCTAATTTAGAGATTTCGAAGGTCCTGTCAAATTTCATCAAACGCATATGCCGTTTCCGGTAAACGAAAAAACATCGAAAAAAAAACAACAACAAACAAACAAACAAAAAACCCGAGCAAAATTTTTTTGGGGGGGTTCATGAAATTGAAGTCTTCGTTTCCTCGCTTCGCTGCGTGCCTCATCCACCTACCTCAAAAAGGGAAAGGGGGGGCTGTGAAAGGGGGGAGACAAAATAGTTACCTAGTGTCTTTAAAACTATGACATAAACCCGGCCATATGGACGTCAAAACATTACTTAAAAATTGGCGTTATATCGGGAACAAAGTGACTGCTTTTTCCAAACATAAATAGGGCAATGGTTAAACTAATCTCCCCCCTCGCCCTAATCGAGGCTATGGCCAAACATAATTCCTCGACAACATTTTTGATTTGACAAATCAAAATTATTTTCTTTTTGAAAAAGTATTTCCCTTGATGCTATAAATTTAATTAAAATCTATTCCAAACTGCTGGATATAAAGGTGAATTATACCATTTTTTAATACTGAAAAAATTCAATGGGGGAATAAACCACGGTGAAATCACGAGATTTTAGTTGTGAGTAAAAAAGAACGTTTGAAAACGTAAAATATTTTCGTTTTGGCCTCAAGACTACCAAACTGGAAAACGCCCCTTTTCGGCCCCAAAACGAACTGAAAACGAAAAAGAAGCCCCATCTCACATTTCAAAAAATAATTGGGGGCATCTTGAGCCCCCTTTTTTGAGTCAATGAGTCGATCACTCCTTCTGTCACCGGGGAGCGGGGACTTGGGGCCATTTTCACGGCTTGAGGCTCCCCCCCCAACAATCCCATAGTGACCAATAGAAAAATTTGTTACAAAATAAATCAATCAAAATCCAGCCAATAGATCGAAAAATCAAACTATTTATTATGAAAGCTGTGGGATTTTAATTTTGTATCGTTTCTTTGAAAGTGTAGGCCCCAAAAAATTTAAAAGTCAGATAATAAATTTTAATGGGCATATTTAATTTAAACTTGGAGTTTGATCATTTGGGAATGGGGCTGATGCTGTACAATACGGTAACGTATATTTGCCGGTGCTACTCCCTTGTTCCTCTATAATTGCATTTACATCTAGTAAGTCATTCATCAAGATTGATCTGTCACAAATTTATAATACCGAATCAAAACAAACGGTTTTGATCGCTCAAAACGACAAAATTCACAAAAATCACCCCAAATACCTCGTGTTTTTAAACGGGAAACAAATTCGTTCCAATCACCGGTACTCGTGAACTTTCTCCAAAACTACCCCTTTGGGGGGATTTTGAGCATTGGGGAATTTTTCGACTCAGAACGTGTGTGAGTTGAAACGAGTGGGGTTTAAGACTTGCTTCCCAGTGCAGAACATCTGGGTTTGACCACAGTTTCTGGACTTTGATAAAAAAGGAATTTTTTTTTAACAATTTTTGCGGCCCTTTTTCCCAAAACGGGTGGTGGCAAAACATTTTGCGCGCTGCATTTGCCAGTACTAAAATAGGGTAAAAAGCGTAAAAAAATTTATTTTTCATTCCACGTGTAAATATTTTATGAAATTATTTTTTGTAATGTAGGCACCATTTTTCTTTTTGGGTTATTATTGTGGTTATTAATCAAATATATTTTCCAAATGAACATAGACCTGAGAAAGCCATGCCTGTCAAGAACATTTAAAAGCCTTATACTTCTGGGACATAATGGCTTTTAAAGGCATTTGGGATTATTAATAAATACATAGGGAAAAAAGCTTAAAAAACCCCCGCGTTGATGGGTGAGCATTTTTTTTAAATTTTTTTAATTTTCTAAGACCACTTTTCCTTTGCAAGACCTTTTTGAATGCATTGTAGGTGATTGTTGTCAAGTTTTATCCAAGATTCCATTTCACTAAACGGAGAAAAAAAACCGCAATGTTTTTTTTTTTTTTTTGTTTATTTGTCTGTTTTTTTACAAAAACCATTTGGCTAAACCCATTTTTAATTGCAAAGAAATTTTGTGGAGACCTTTTAATCTTTAAACTTAGAACTGCCCGTTTTTGAGCCAATCAAAAATTATTTCTCATGAAATCGCACATTTTCGATTTTTTTTTTCATTTTTTAAAAAATTCTTCGACTTATAGACCTATCCTGCTTTATCCAAATTTTAATGATTTTTTACAGAACCTTAATTTTATGAATTTTAAAATTTTTCTTGTGAAAATTTAGCGCAAACAAAAAATTATTTCTTATGAAAAAACGCAATTTTAAAGATTTTTTTTTCTATTTTTTAAAAATTCTTCGACTTATAAAAACCCACTAGTCCGGTCGAAAAAGGAAAAGTGGGTTTGTGCTTTTTTGAGGGGAACCGTTTTTTAATATTAAATGTATTACCGGGGTGTTATTGATGAAATTTAACTGGGGGGGTTTTTTTTTCAATTCTGGGGTTTGGCCGCCATCTTGGAAAAAGTCCGCCAAATTGGTTTTTTTCAGATGTCTTTTTTTGAATAAATCCAAATGGGAAGAGAAAAAACGAAAAGTTTAAATAGAAAAAGTATTCACCATACAATTTTCTAAAAAAATAGTGCAACCATTTTTTGGGAAGGGAAAACGGTGACCACAGAAACGTTTTATATCATTATCCCAAAAAGTACTTTTTTTGATAACAGCCAAAACAATCGCAGGTAACTGCGTTTTTAAACTTTTTATAAAACCCTTTTCAATTTTTAAAGAATTTTTCGGTCATAAAAAAAATCATATAAGCATCGAAATTGGTTTTTGCTTTTACTCGGATTGGGAAAATTCCCCAATGATGATATGAATTTTCCACAAAAAAGTCAGGTTAGGAAAAATTCCTTGGGTTTTTGGAGGGGCCCTTTTTTATGTTTGAAAAATTCTTGAAGAAAAGGATGAAATTTCCGGGAGTCTTTTTTCAAAATTTTTTCTTTTTGGCCCCATCTTGGAAAAAATGTCCGCCAAATTTTTTTGGACAAATGTCGAAAGTCCAAAAATGGCTGAAGAAGACAAAAAGTTTAAATAGCGAAAATTTGCATCATACGATGCCTACAAAATAGTGAAAATTTATTTTTTGGGAGGGAACGGAGACGTCACAGAACCGTTTTATTTTAAATTACTGCAAAAACCGCGTGTCCGGTTTCAAGAAGTTATACGTGCTTTTGTGAAGGGACCTTTTTATGATTGAAAGTATTCCAGGATTTTAAAAGGATAAAATTTAGTTTGGGAGTCTTTTTTTTTTTTTGACTTTTTGGCCCCATCTTGGAAAATGTTGCAGCTTTATAAAACCAAAACATATTAATTCTTTGAATTTTAAGGTGAATAATGGAATTTTTTTTTGTTTTTAAATTTTCTAAATTTTTAAAAAACCTTTTTAAAAAATATAAGTGTACCAATTTGGCCGCCATTTTGAAAATGGCCGCCAATATAAAATAAGGGAAACATATAAATATAAATGTAAGTATGTGGTAAATTTTGGAGCTAATACCAGGGTTTGGTTTAATTAAGCTTTAATTTTAAAATTTCCCCTTTAAAAAGCTATAAGGTACCTTTTTGGCCCCCATCTTAAAAAAAGGATGTCGCTTTAAAACATAACGAACTATCAAAAAAATTATACATCTGTAGGGTTTTTATTTGGTTTAATGTAAAATTTTTAAAAGAGTACACTCATTTGGTAAATAATGAATTTTAAATAAAGGTATTAATTCATTTTGTTGATTTTTTAAATTTGCTTTTAGTACAACCTCGAACTAAAATGTATATAATTTGTACCTTTTGCCTTTGTAAGCCCCCCCCCACTTAATGTTTCTTTAGTTCTCGGGCTCGTCGTGATAAATGTCGTCTCGTCACCGAGAACTTGTCGGAGTCTCTTCCGTTGGACTTCCTTGGCTAAAACATGTTCTTGTTCATTTTCGATGTCAGAAAACCAATCCTCTGCTTTACGGTATCTTCTGCGTTTGCTTTAGAATCGTCTTCGTCATCGACATAAAAAGGACTAGCTTGGCTCCCACTTGACCGGCGATGACATAGTCATTCTTTACCATTTTCAGTAAAGTCACGTCCTTGATATGATCAGCTTCTTTGATTAAATGTTGATCTCGGTAACCCTTGCTTGGTCAAGTACCCGAAAAAACATGTGCCGAAGACTTGGCGTCAAGTTTCCCTGATTCTCTTTGGAAATAAACACATGCTTGCAGCCAAACGTTTTCAGATGTCCATCAGGTTTTTCCCTGTCCTGTTTTTTGGGGTGACCCTTCACATACTGTCGGTGTTTTGTTTCTTTAGGAAGGGCATGTTTACTGCCTCACCCCAGAAGCGTTTAGGTAGTTTAGTTTCCAAAGATGCAACTACCATCTCTACTATCGCTTTTATTTTTGTATATTTCTTTCCCTTAATTTAGCAAATCAAAACGATATTTGGGCCCTAATTTTACGAAAAAATTGAACATCAAGATTACAATGAATTTTAAATTTATATTTAAAATATAGATAAACACTATTGCAAAAGACTTTGTGACAGATTAAGAAGCCCGGGGGAATTTGTCGCTTTTAGTTTTTAATTCTACTCTAGCACCAGGGGGAGACCCTAGATTTGAAATTTTAAACGGCTATGGGACAATTTAACAGTAAGATTTTAAGGCTTTTCAGACCTGTACATTTTAATTCTAGCTACTCTTTGAATCGTCGTATCATCGAGTCACTTACAAGAAATTTTTTTTCAACATATAGTCTTTTTCCGGCAGCAAATCATTCGATGTTGTTTTCAGGCCACTGAACTCTCTGGGAATGCGTCATTGTGGAGTGACGGAGCAGCACATCTTTTTGGATTTCCATCCAAAGTTAATTTGGAAAAAGGTCTTTCCAAAAAGTGCTTCTTATATTCATAAAACCCGTGGGGGGCACGAAGACAAGAAGTTTTAATGAGGCTTTGTCAGGAGGGAGTCTTGCCGAGTTAAGGTGCAATTTCCCCCATCTAGGCTGGCTTCACACAACTATTCACTGAAAGGGTCAAGATAGATTAATATTAATTAATTAATGCAAAAAATTTTAAACAACCATAAAATCATCAGTTAGTTCAAGCCCTTTTCCCCAATTGCTGCATTTCTCCATTATTTAATGTCTTTTTTTTAAAAGACGCTGCCGCGTAAAAACCACAACCAAAAAATCATTTTTCTGTGTCATCCAGTAAAACATAAAACCCCCCCCCCAAAAGCAAACAAGCCACAAGTTGTTTGCAAAGAAAGAATACTTTAAAAAACTGGACTTTTTCCCTGTTTCTTTTTTTAAAAAAAAATAGTTTTTTCAATTTGATAATTAAGTATGCGGGAAAAATCCCTACATCCATCTTTGAAAACAAGAACACATTTGCAAGTTCATCCATTTTAAAAACTTTTGGGAAAATTTTTTGGGGTTGCCTAAAAAGCGATTGGGGTTTTAAAACGAGATGTATTCACCTGTTTTAAATCGGGAGAATAGATTGTCCCTGAAAACCAGAAGCTTGGGTAAATAAAAACCCCCTCATTTTGTGAGGAAACTGCAGTTTTTTTGTTGGGAATTTTTTACAGAAACGAACGCCATGCTACTCCTGTGGGCATTTTTTGTCAGCAACAGGGGACACGTTTTGGACAAACCCTTTGGGGCGGGGTACGACTTTTGCTCGGCGTTGGGACTATTTTTAAGCATCTCCAAATGATATCATTAATAAAGTGAAAGCAGGGTGCGTTGACGGGGGGATTTCCCCCCCTCTGGTAATTTCATCCCCGCTCTGTTTACGAAAAGGGATCCCTGCGGGGGGGGGGCTAAACCCCCCCCTGGATTCCCCTCTCACTCAACATACAAGTGACTTTATTCGTAAAGTTAATAAATAATCCGCAAATTTTCACATATTCCTTTTAAAATAATACCTCAGACCGTTCTAATACCCCTCTTTTTGGGCAAAATCCCCCCTTCTTTCCTCAGATCACTTCTAAGCCCCTTCGGGGGCAATAAAAGCCCAAAAATGTTCACAACGCTTCAAGGCCATCTTAAGAGCAACAAATCCCCAAAAAATTTTTTTTCAGTCGTTCTAAGGCCTCTCAAGGGGAATAATATCAACAAAAAAAATTTTCGCCTCCGGCGGGTAGGGCTTTGCCCCGACCCCCGGTTTGCCAACGAAAATATATTTTAGGCCCCCCCCCCTCTTTTCCCCCTTGGAAATGCCACCTTGGGTGACATTAGAAAATTTAAAAGGGGCCAATGCTGCCGCTTGAGTGGTACTTTGTTTTTGAAAAAATCAGAACACATGGTAAAACGAAGGTGAAGTAGTAGAGGCGCAAGGGCAGATTTTATTTTCCCGTTTGTGAAAAAAAACGTCAGCCAAATAAAGAAAACCAAACTTTTTTCGATTTTTTTTGACTCAAGGGTTTTAATATTTAAGAGTTCATGATTTTTTTTCACGTTGTAAAATGCCTTTTCCTTTTTTCTTGGGAACCTTTGTTTTTTATGCAAGTTTGCTTTTTTTTTGGGGTTTAAAAGTACTACTTGTTCCTGAAAAAATTTTTCCAACTGTTTCCCGGTTTTTCCTTCCCCATGGGTGACGGGGGAAACGTTTTAACTTTTGGTGGTGTCCAATTTTAAAGGACGTATTTTGCCGGTTTTATTTCCCACGGTCTGCCCCTTTCGTCAAAAAATTTTTTTTATTTGTGATGGTGTCTTTAAAAAAAATTAGTGGCAAAATTGAACCGCAAAAAATTTTCAATAGGTAGTTTTTAAAAAAATTTGAAAAAATGGCTCCCCATGGGGGTTTATATTTAAAAATTAAATTAATTAATTAAAATTAATTTTCTTAATTTGTGACACGAATTTTTAAAGTGGCAATAATTTAGTTTATGTTTGGATTAATTAAAAGCATTTTTTACCTAATAAAGAAAAAAAAAATGAAAAATATATTGAAATTACATAAGTTATAGTTAAATAGTTATTTTGTGTTTTTTTGTTTTTGAACCAAAAGATAAAAGTTTTAAAAAATTTCTTCGACCAAGATATCACAGTTTCCAAAAGAGCTGGTAAATATAAGTAAATTTTCATTTTTTAAAATTTTTAATAAAGTAATTACAAAATTTAACAAAAAATAAGGCGTAAAGATGTCTAAAAAGGTACAAAAAAATGAACCAAATTAAAAATTTGCAATCTTTAAACTTTTTTAAGAAAAAAATTTGAAAATAAAATGGCTCCAAGTGATGTTTAGATTAACTTTAATTGATTTAATAACATTAATTGTTAATTTAGTCCTAAATTTTCAAAGTGAAGAAAAATTTGTAGTGTTTGGTATCATTTGAAAGCATTTTTACCAACATTAAGAAATAAATACGTTAAAAAATTATATTGAAATATATACATGTTATAGTTAAATATGTTGATTTTGTGATTGTTTTAGTTTTTGAACCAAAAGATCAACTTTAAAAGTAAAATTTCTTCTAACCAATGAAACACAGTGTTCACAAAAGAACTGGTTACTATAATTATTGTATCATTTTTTAATTTTCAATAATAGTAATTACAATATATTTTACACAAAATTAACAAATTTTCTTAAATTGAAAGTTACAGAAACATGTTGTGTGACGTAGCAAAATGCATCATTTGACTTGTTTATATCAATCTTAAAGATTTTGTAATATAAATTTCGAAAATCCCCTGGCTCCAGACTGAGTTTTGAGTATTCAACTATGAATGTTAATTAAAATTTAATAACTTAATTTGTGTACAAAAATATTAACGTGAAGATAAAATTTTTCATGTTTGGTATCCAATGAAAGTATTTGTCACCAACATTAAAAAAAAAAAATGCAAAAAAAAAAAATATATTGAAATATATATTTATGTTATATAGTTAAATATGTTGATTTGTGATTTTAGTTTTTAAAACCCAAAAAATCAACTTTAAAGTAAAATTTCTTCTAACAAAAAGATAACACAGTGTTAACAAAAGCTGGTAACATAATTAATAGATTTCAATATTCAATAATAGTAATTACCCAAAAATTTTTACACAAAATATGATAGTGCTAGATACCACTATATAATAGCGAATGTTGACGCTTAATACTCAAAACTCAGCCTGGAGCCAGTGATTTTCAAAAATTCTTATTACAAAATCTTTAAGGTTGATAAACAAGTCAAATGATGCATTTTGCTATGTCACACAACATGTTTCTGTAACTTTTCAATTTAAGAAAATTTGTTAGTTTGTGTAGCCTAAAATATATTGTAATTACTATTTTTGAAAATTGAAAAAAATGATACAATAATTATAGAAACCAGTTCTTTTTTGAACATGTGTTATCATTGGTTAGAAAAAATTTTACTTTAAAGTTGATCTTTTGGTTCAAAAACTAAAAAATCACAAAAACAAACTTATTTAACGATAACATGTATATATTTCAATATATTTTTTCAATGTATTTATTTTCTTTATGTTGGTAAAAAATGCTTTCAAATGATACCAAACACCACAAATTTGTCTCCACCTTTGAAAATTTAGGACTAAATTAACTAATTAATGTTAATTAATCCATTAATATTAAATACTAAACACTAAGCTTGGAGCCAGTTATTTTTCGGATCTCTCATTACAATAGCTTCAAGATTTTAAATTTTTTGGTATCATATTTTGTACCATAGTTAGGCATCTTTACCCCCATATATTTATTTGTGTTAAATATTGTAATTACTATTATTGAAAATTTAAAAATGATATATTACTTATAGTTACCAGCTCTTTTGTGAACACTGTGATATCATTGGTCAGAAGAAATTTACTTTAACGTTGATCTTTTGGTTCAAAAAACTAAAAAATCAGCAAAATCAACATATTTAACTATAACTTATGTATATTTCAATATATTTTTTCAATGTATTTTTTTTCTTTATAAAGGTGAAAAATGCTCTTAATTAATACCAAACATGACTAAATTATTGCCACTTTGAAATTCGTGTCACATAATTAAGCAATTAATATTAATTAATTAATTAATAGTAAATAGTAAGACCCCATCGTGGAGCCAGTTATTTTCAAATTTCTCATTAAAAAATCTACATAATTGCAATTTTTATGCTGGTATCACATTTTGCACTATAGTTAGTAGTCTTTACCCCACTATTAAGCACATTTAAATCGTTCTTAATCCTCGACGGACCCAGCTCAGGGTGACGGTATTGTGGCTTCTTGAAATTAATTACCTTTTGAAGTTCCTCCTGAGGTAAAGTATAGATGGTCTTGTAGTATGTTTGATAGCAATCATGGAGAGGTTCTTGGAGAATTCAACCCAGCCCTTACTTCTACTATTCTTTGATTGCTTGTTCATTGTCATTTCAATACTTAATCGGGGAAAAGTTTGCTGTAGCTCTTTCCAGTCGAAGAGAAAGAAAATATTGCAGCCATATGTTTCTTCTCACTATCAGTCAGCGTTGACATTCGCCAGTAGTACAATGAAATATAGCGTAGATAGTTTAAAAACGGTGACAATTTTAAACGGAAAATATCAGCGCAGGAACGCGCGGTGTTTTTTACTTTTTGTGTGAACTAAACTAGGAGTTCAAGTTCGTTTACATTTAAGAGTTTTTTTTAATTTAAAGGAGATTTAATGCTTAACAATATTCATGTTACCTTCTAGTCCACAATCCATCATAAAGTAACATAGATGTTAGAAATTTGTATGTTCGTTATGTTGTAAAGCGACATCCTTTTTTCAAGATGCCGGCCAAACAGGTACACTTATAGATTAAGGAGATTTTAAACTTAAAGCTTAATTCAATACTAATCAAATGGTACCTTGAGCTCCAAAATTCACCACATACTTACATTGATATTGATATGTTTCCGTTAATTTGTATATTGGCGGCCATTTTCGAGATGGCGGCCAAATTGGTACACTTATATTTTTAAGAGGATTTAAAAATTTAGACAAATTCAATAACAATAACAAATTTCATTATTCACCTTAAAGTTACAAGATATTAATATGTTTTGGTTATATATAGCGGCAGACATTTTCCAAGATGGCGGCCAAACTTCAAACTAAGAAAAAAGACTCCAGTGCTAAATTTCATCCTTAACATCCTGGTAATACATTTCAATCATAAAAAGGTCCATTCACCAAAACGCACGTACTAACTTCTCTTGACCGGACACAGCTGGTTTTTGCTAGTAATTAATATAAAACGGTTCTTTGACGTCACCGTTGCCCATACCCAAAATATAATTTGCACTATTTTGTAGGCCATCGTATGATGCAAATTTTCGCCATTAAAACTTTTTGTCTATCTTCAGCCATTTGGACTTTTACTGACATTTGTCACAAACGATTTGGCGGACACTTTCCAAGATGGCGGCCAAATGAAAATTTTAGAAAAAAGACTCCCAGGCTAAATTTCATCCTTAACATTCAAGTAATATATTTCAATCATAAAAAGGTCCCCTCACAAAAACACAAGGAATTTACTGCTCTCAACCTGATTTTTTTGTGGAAAATTCATATCATCATTTGGGAAATTCCGAATCCCGAGTAAATGCAATTACCAATTTCGATGCTAATATGATTTTTTATTATGACGGAAGAATTCTTATAAAATTGAAAAGGAGTTTCTATAAAAATAAGTGTTTAAAAACGCAGTTACCTGCGATTGTTCTGTGCTGTGTATACAAAAACAGCTACTTTTTGGTAGAACTGATATAAAACGTTTCTGTGACATCACCGTTGCTCCTACCAAAAATATGGTTAGCACTATTTTGTAGGGAATCGTATGGTGAATACTTTTGTCATGAAAACTTTTCGTCTATCTCTTACCATTTTGGATTTATTCTAAAAAAAACATCTGACAAACACAATTTGGCGGACATTTTCCAAGATGGCGGCCAAACGCCAGAATAAGAAAAAAGACTCCCAGGCTAAATTTCATCAATAACATCCTGGTAATACATTTCAATCCTAAAAATCGGTTCCCTCTCAAAAACGCACGGACTTACTTCCCTCGACCGGACTATACATGCTTTATCCGATTGTAATGATTTTTTCACAGAACCTTAATTTAATTAAGTTATATATTCGTGTGAAATTTGAGCGCAATCGAATAATTATTTCAATGAAAATAGCATTTTTACGATTTTTTTCTTTTTTTAAATTACGTTTAATTTTTAAAAAAAAAGTTTATTTTTTTATTTAATTTAAATTAATTTTTAAAAAAATCTTCAACTAAATAATGATTTTTTCACAGAACAACAGAAAATCCGCAAAACACATGGCAGCTCAATGCACCAATTACGCTCATCCAACAACGCAGCGGTACTTAAGCGTTTTCCTAGTTATTATAAACCTAAAGAAACTCATATTAAAACTTTTATTCTATGGATTCTTAATAACTTTCTTCAACTTTTTCTTTCAAAAAGCAATACATCACCATAACCTTAATGTCCATGTGAAATATGAACGTTGTAGCCCCACTCGTTTGGTCAGAATCGGCCCAAATGTCACGAAAATATCGCGCTAAAAATCGAAAAAAAACCCGTAAAAGTACGATATTCATGAGAAATATTTCATCATTGTACCCAAAAACGTGGCAAGTCTAAGTTTCAAAATTTCGAAGGTCCCCTCAAATTTTCATCAAGATCGCATATGCCGTTTGCCCGGTAGAAAGCAAACAAACAGACAAAAATAAAAAAAAAAAAAAAAAAAAACACCCGAGCTAAATTTTTTGGGGGTCAGTGAAATAGAAGTCTTCGCTTCGCTCATCCAAAAATACAGTATAATGTAGAAAGGAAAACGCTAAAGTCCCGCCGCGTTGATGGATGAGCATTTTTGTAAGTTTTTAGTTTGCGTGGGACCTCTTTTCCTTTGCAAGTGCTTTGTGAATGCATTGTAGGTGATTGTTGACAAGTTTCTATTGTAACTTGTTAATTGATATTACTAGGAAAACGCTTAAGTCCCGCCGCGTTGTTGGATGAGTGTAATATGGTGCATTGAGTAGCCATAGTGTTATGCAGATTTTCTGTTGTTCTGTGAAAAAATCATTACTAAGTTGAAGATTTTTTAAAAATTTATTTAAATTAAATTAAAAATAAACTTTAATTTTAATTTTTTTAATTAATCGTAACTTTAAAAAAGAAAAAAATCGTAAAATTTCGATTTTCATGAGAAATAATTATTCGATTGTACTCAAATTTCAAACGAATATATTAATTCAAAAAATTAAGGTTCTGTGAAAAAATCATTACAATCGGATAAAGCATGTTGATGTTATAAGGCAAAGAATTGATTTAAAAAAGAAAAAAATCCGTAAAATTTCGATTTTCATGAGAAATAATTTTTTGATTGCGCTCAAATTTCACACGAATACCTAAATCTATAAAATTAAGGTTCTGTGAAAAAATCATAAATATCGGATAAAGCATGTAGGTGATATAAATCGAAGAAATTTTAAAAAAAACGAAAAAAATCCAAAAATTGCGATTTTTACGAGAAATAATTTTTCGATTGCGCTCAAAAACGTAACAGTTCTAAGTTCAGAGATTTCGAAGGACTCCATAAAATTTCATTGCAATCGGAGTATTGGTTTAGCCGGAATCGTGTGGACAAACAGACAAAAATACAAAAAAAAAAGAAAAAAGAAAGAAAAAAAAAACATTCCGGAATTTTTTCCCCAGTGTAGTAGAATGGAATCTTCGCAGCGCTCATCCAATAAACCTAAAAAATTCTCATATTTAAACCTTTATTCTATGGATTCTGGATAACTTTTTCAACTTTTTCTTTCAAAAAGCAATACATTATCATTAACTTAATGTACAAAATGTAAAAAAATATGAACGTTGGAGCCCCACTCGTTTGGTCAGAATCGGCCCAATTGTCACGAAATTATTGCACTCAAAATCGAAAAAAATCGTAAAAGTACGATATTCATGAGAAATATTTCTTCGATTGTACCCAAAAGCAAAACACCTCTAAGTTTAGAGATTTCGAGATTTCCAATTTTTCATCAAGGTCGGATATGCCGTAGGCCTGGTAGAGAGCTTACAAACAGAAAACCAAACAAACAAAAAAAAACACCCGAGCTAAATTTTTTGAGGGTCAGTGAAATTGAAGTCTTTGCTTCGCTCATCCAATAATAATAACAATAACAGAGGGAATAAGATAATATTCATTGATCATTAGTCGGATATACAGTTATGGCCTACGTAACAAACATATTTACACATCTTTGAATAAGGCCTACTTGAAGTTATGTATTGACAATGAAACATTTTGAACTAGTACTTTAAATAGCCGCAAGCACTCTCATATCGTCAAATTCAAGTTCTTTATCTAGAAGGAACTCCTCCATGGTGTAGTGGCATTAAGGGTCAATAATGTATTAAGTTTACTTCGAAATGTTATAAAATCGTTATTATTACTTATCTGATCAGGTCTAGTTATTGGATGAGCGTAGCGAGCGTAGCGAGCGAAGCGAAGATTCCATTTCACTACACTGGAGAAAAAAATCCGGAATGTTTTTTTTTTCTTTTTTTTTTTTTGTATTTTTGTTGTTTGTTCACACGATTCCGGCTAAACCGATACTCCGATTGCGATGAAATTTTTTTGAGGCCTTTGAAATCTCTGACTTAGAACTGCCACGTTTTTGAGGCGCAATCGGGAAATTTTTTCTCATAAAAAACGCAATTTTACGATTTTTTTTCGATTTTTAAAAAATTTCTTCGACTTATAACACCTACATGCTTTGTCCGATTGTAATGATTTTTTCACAGAACCTTTATTTTATGAATTAAGATATTCGTGTGAAATTTGAGCATAATCGAAAAAATTTTTTCTCATGAAAAACGTAATTTTACGGGTTTTTTTTCTTTTTTAAAACAATTCTTTGACTTACATGCTTTATCCTATTTGTAATGATTTTTTTACAGAACCTTCATTTCATGAATTAATATATTCGTGTTAAATTTAAACGCAATCGAATAATTATTTCTTATGACAATTGCAATTTTTACGATTTTTTTTCTTTTTAAACATTTACGATTATACTTATAAAAATATTATTTTTTATTTAATTTAGTTTTAGTTTCAAAAAATGAGTTAATTTTTTTATTTAAATTTAGTTTAATAAAAAAATCTTTTCGACTAATTGAATGAAGATTTTCACAGACACAGAAAAATCCGCGTACACATGCAGCTGCTCAATGCACAGATCGCTCATCCAACCAACGCGGCGGACTTAATCGTTTTCCTAGTTTATTAAAGTTTTAAAATTCATTGGATGAGTGGGGGGGGTAGCGAGCGAAGCGGAAGATTCCATTCTACTACACTGAGAAAAAAATCCGGAATGTTTTTTTCTGTATTTTCGTCTGTTTGTCCACACGATTCCGGCTAACCGATACCCGATGCGATGAAATTTTATATAGGCCTTCGAAATCTCTAAGTTTTAGACTGCACGTTTTTTTGGCGCAATCAAAAATTTTTTCTCATTAAAATCGCAATTTTACACGAGTTTTTTTTTCGATTTTTAAAAAAAATTCTCGACTTGTAACACCTACATGCTTTATCCATTTAATGATTTTTGGCCAGAATCTATTATTTTAAAAATTTAGATATTCTTGTGAATTTGAGCGCAATTGGAAAAAAATATTTATTCATAAAAACGAAATTTTACGGTTTTTATTTTTCTTTTTTTAAACAATCTATTTGACTTATAAACACACGACATGCTTTATCCGAGTGAAAGGATTTTTATCCAGACTTTAATTCTATAATAATATATTATTGTTTAATTGAGCGGCAATCGAGAAATTATTTTCTTATACAAAATTTCAATTTTGCGATTTTTTTCACAATGACGAATTTACTAAACAAATTGAAAAATAAGTTAATTCTTTATTTTATGTAATTAGAATTTAAAAACATTTCATTATAATGATTTTTCCACCGACAAGCAGAACATTCCGCATAACACTGGCAGCTCATGCAACCAATTACTCTCATCCAACACGCAGGCGGGATTAAGCGTTTTCTAGTACTCAAGAGTTGTTTGTACTGTGTAAATAAGGTCTCTTTTCGACCGAGTGTGTTGCTGGTTGCTACATCATGGTTTAATGTTTCTATTGTTTTCGTAGTTTAAAAAGAAAAATAATATCTCAGAACTGATTTTTATAGCAAAAGGAAATTATTAATTCGATAAAATGATTTGTTTGTGGTAACCTAAATGTTAAATACATAACTTTAAACGAGAGTTAAGTTTATTTGTGTTTAAGAACGCTCAACCGTCAGATCGTAATGCCCCAATCTAGCCTAGGGATTGGAAGGAGAAGAGGGTTCTTATATGTAAAAAAAGTTTGTCGCCGTTATCATATCATAGAATCTTCACATCATTTTGAGGGATCAAATCAAAACAAAAAACAATTATTTATGAAAATCTATCTATTATTTGAAACGTGATTTCAATGCTATATGGCATGTGTTTCTAGGCCTGTTATCAGTGGTCGCCCGTGAACTCTGACACGAGAGTTATAACACTTGTACGTCACCGCTTGTTGTTCAAAGCCAGGCGGTGTTTGTTGCCAACCAAGTCTAAACTGACGATTTTTAAATAAACCTAATTTGATAACAATATTCTTGTATATTTAACCATAATAATAAGAATGGCTGTGCCGGTATGTAGAGGTTCATTCATAGAGTATGTAATCGTTTATTGTTTGAATAGTACTTCACTATAACCTCACAAAATGCCACAGTTTCTTTATACTCCTATGCTTCCTGGCCAAACGCTGATATGCAGGTTCGTACTTATCACTTTGTATAACGGGCGCGTCAACCGTTAGGTTATAATGCTTCCCTCTACCTAGGGGATGTGGGGAGGAGGAAGTCCATGCTAGGCAGACCTGCCACGGATATGGTTGGAATAGGTGGGGTAGGCTTGGGGGTTCTCATTCCATATTTTGTCTTAGGCGTCAGCCGGGAATGTTTAGCCCGTTATCAAATCTTATCCGACTGGACCTTTGAAGTTTTTTTGATCTTGAATATTATTATGCAGTCCACATCCCAAATGTTTTCCACAAACCGTTAAGAGAAATGTTACGACTCTTGATCGGGAGTTCAGTCATGCGTTTGACCTGCATTGCCCTCGAGGCTCCCATCGTCTTATCCACGACACTTTGGACCTCTGACCTGTTCTCCTTCACCCACCCAGGCTGTCATCTTGTGACGAACTTTGCAATTCTGAGTCCGACGCAGAGAGTGTGGATTGCTAATCACATCACGTGGTGCCTAGGTCCGCGGTGTTTTGGCTATGGACGACGGACATCTTGTTTGTCCTTCTTGCTTTCAAGTCCAACTGACGTTGTGTTTCTCACAACTGGTTTTAGAAAACACGACAATATCTAACTCATCATTCTCAGCCCCAGAGTTTTGTTGTCTCATCTTTAATAATATTATCTCGTCAACATGTTCCAAATGTTGTTTGCAACTGCTTGTGAATGGCAGGCCTCCAAAACGTCCGTGAAGTAACTCCTTCTTTTTCCAGTTTTAATTTCCTAAATCATTTAGTTTAAACAATTCAATTTCAGGAGTGATTCCCGAACAACCTTATCAAGAAAATCTAAATACATATTTATTATCATTTTCCTCGATCTCTAAATTGCTTATATTTTACTCATTTAAAGGGAAACCATAATTATGCTTTTCTATCATTCGTCATATTGTTGTGGAGTGTTATTATTTCGCTTTATACGCCATTTCATGTCAATATATTAACAATATTGTTTTTGAATTTAAACTATAGAGAAGGAATATAAAATTGTTTCAGAATGACAGGTTTATTGCAACAAGTCCACTGCAAGAACATTTGTTATCCTTAATGTTGTCAGCACCAAGCTGTCCTTTGTTAGACGTTCCGTCCTGGGAAACCGACACCCGGGTTCAAACCACCGCTCGAGTTGTAATTATTGAAGCTATTGTGTAAATTGTGTGTTCTGAAAATAAGGCCGCGTTGATCGCACAAGTAAATAATAATCAATGAATTTGGTGGGTCTTTGTCAGTGCATCAGATTCCTTGAATGTCTGTACCATGTCTTAAACAGCATAATAATTGCAACATTTAGCAAGTTTGTTAGACGCAGGATCGGTTTGGTCAGTGATTTATATATGTCCCGCCCGGTTAGTGTGTGTGGAATATGCTACCTACCCTGGTTGGTTACCCAACACCATGTCCTACAAACAAAAAATTAAAGACAGCTCATAAAATCGCATCTTCTTCTGACCTTTGAACTTCTAAATTGTGTAGTAACATATTTGTTATATTCAATTAAACTTTTTTAGGTTTTTCAAACTAACTTTATTTGTTTTCAGGCAACAACGGTATTGTATATATACTTTGTTTTGTTGTTCCGTCTCTATGTTGTCACCTTCTTATTATAACTTTTAATTTTCTTCACACCCCTCAGGTCAGTCATGTTCTGCATTTTGTGTTTTATTTATTATTTATCACTATTTCTTAAAATGAATTTTTGTTAGAATGTACTATAAAAAGTGAAGTAAGTGTGGCAAACATCTGTCTCACAACTTTCCTGATTATTGTCTCCAGGTGGTCGAGTCCTTCAACCTCACAATCATTCAGACGCGTGCGTGTTAACCGGGCGCCCAGACTGTCCCCTCTTTCCATTCACCTGCTCAGCTGACGTGGCCCGCGCCGGGTGTCAGTCAGGTGGTGGACCATAGACCCAAGGCATGTCGCTGCTGGAGCTGAGCCGGGCCTCAGTCCAGGCCGACCCCTGCCCACCTGTTTTTAAATACCGGAGACAGAGCCTACGACAGCAGCTAACCGGCTACATCGTACAGCGGCCGGGTCTGGGGGCCGGGGCTGCGGGGTCTCGCGGCAGGTGGCTGGCTGGAAGCTCTAGGATGGCGCCTGTCTCGTCGAACCGAGGGCGAAGGCTGGAATTACGCCTGGGCGACTTGTGTTGCTGAAGTGCGTTACCCAGTCGATCACACTGTATAGTATCTGTACAACACGATGTGGACACGTCCAACCACCCTCACAACCTTAGGACGGAATAATACAAGAACCTCGACCAAGTCACATAGAGACAGAGTATCGGGCAGTCAAATGCAACAGCTTGTAATTGATGGTTTTCTAAACTGGTTTAATTTTGTTGGTCGAGGTCTTGGTGGCAAGGCAGGGCACTGTGTGCACATCCATAGCAGTACAGATTTAGTGCTGGAGGATGAGATATATTTGGAAAACATATTTCATAGTCAGTTTCCCAACGCACAGTTGAAACGTGAAACGTTTTTAGTTGTAATAACTGGTAAAACCTAGGTTAAACCAGCACTGGTTTTTGACTTATTTTTAACCGTACATGTCACGACACCCCTTGTGAGTTTTTTCAGATACAGGATACGACCGTCTGAACACGGTGGTGTTAACCATTTTTGCTCTAGGACAAAAACCTTGGTGTTGGCACGTATAAACGGTTTTTGACCGTTTTGAACCATTAATGGTCCAAATAAAAATCTTTTTTAACCGATCATCGGTCGTGATGTAAAGATATTTTGAAAAAAATGAAAAAATTGCTTGGTTTCTCTTCTGGCTCAATTAGTCGTAAACCGGTTTTTTACAATTCAAATCTATAGCGTTGGTTGATCGAAGCAAATGGGCGGTGACTCCATCGTGTTCAGACGTCGATTCCGTATCTAAAACACTCGGACGGGAAGTGTGACACGAACCAGGTTCGAATTTGGTGAAGATTGGTGCCAGGTTTAACCAGTTTTTAATCAGTTTTAAAGAAAGTTTTTTTCCACGTCTCACTCTACATTTTTCCTGATTTGTGTTTCTGTGAAGTAAATGTTTTTCCTGTATCACTCGCCGAGACTAACTCTTGTACTTGGCGAGATCACCCCACACACACAACATGCTACAGTTGTCCCCCCCCCCCACTTGTTGTTGTTGTGTTCTTGTTGTTTTGTTGTTGTTGTTGTTGTTTTGTTGTTGTTGTTGAGCCAGAAATGAGCCAAGCACAAGGTTGAACTCTCACTCTGATATGCATGAGAAAGGTTTCCTGTCTGACAAGTTTGGCTGGGTTGCACACTAGACATTTGTTGACCCCGGTCTGGTCTGAGTGACAACAACACGGATGTGTTTCTCCTCGTTACAGTCCTATGACCGCCCTCCCGAACACCCGACAACCAGAAGAGCGGGTCGTCCTCCCGGGCGCTGGAGGCGAGGTACATGATGAGGCGGGGAGCCACTGGATTACTGCCATTCAACCTGCCTGGCGAGTCTGGTTGGCTCAGGTTCGCCCAGGGGCCGGGTCTGGGCGAGCACGCGGCATCTCTACCTCGGGGCCGACCAGATAGCGGAGAGTGCGGGCCTCACGCTCACCAACATCACGGAGGCGGCAACGGCCCAGTCAGGGGTTGGCTTTTCTCTACCACAACCAGTATGCCGCAGATACACTGCGCTCCAGTCGGTGGCACGTGATTCAAGGTGTATTACTCATTGGCTCAACTGATCTTATTTCATAACAACATTCATTGTTTTAACTTCATTCCTTGTTTTAATATTTGCATAAAAAGGTAATCAATTTGTAAAGTTTATTTTTGTTTCCTTGTCTCGGTCAACATCACCGGGACAGAAACCTAGCTAGAGGTTTAATTAGTATTTAATAAAAACACGTTTATTATTATAATTTTGGTCGAATATAATACGCTCAATTAACGGGTATGGCAAGATGATTTAGGCCAACAAAGTTAGTGCGGGAGGCGATTTTTTGTCAAAGTCTTTTTTTTTTAAATTTGTTGGGCCCGAACTGAAGAGTATTAACGACAAGTTGAATCATGAAAACATTTGACTTTTTCAAAAATTGTAAAACCGTGCAAACTGCCCCAGGCTATGCATTATTTTTAACCGTTCGTAGTCAGACACCCTTTCCGAGGTTGTTTTTGGATAGGGATTAGTCTGCCTAACACGATGGGTCAATCCGACTTTGCAATGACAAAAAACTTACATTTGTCACGATAAAAATTCCGATTTTTTTACACATTTAACCAATAATTGTCCAATTGGAAAAATATTTTATCTCTACATCATCAGGCGCGATGAAGTGCGATGGGTTAGAAAAAACTCTTAGGAAAATACTTTTGACTCACATTTAGACTCAAAAATGCGTTTTTTTTAAGCAAATACACAATTTATACGTCATTTACCGAGCCATCTATGATTCTAATAAGTATGAATCGTTGATCCACAACAAGATGGTGAAATCTGTTTGAGTCTACTATCCAAAACCTATATATTTTTGATAGGCATTCAGCGAAAAGGACGCGCGTAAAAATAAAAATATTGGGTAGCCGGTCTCACCTTAAAACCATTTTTATTGCATCAGAACATATTAACAGACAAGACTGTATAATTATACATGGGCATACTCCAGAGGAACCTGCGTAGCTCATGACTGTTTTGTTTCCTCTATACGACTAAACAAAGCTCTTCCTCATGTGTTACTCAGTCTGCCATGTGTTGCTTCAGTCGCCCCACTGCAGCCAACTCTGGCCTGTCTCCACGGGGACAACGTCACGGCCCACCTGTGAGGTGCGGAGGAGTCGCCCAGTTGCCAACATCTCATGGGTGCCGCTGGATGAAGAGGTCATCCGCGAGGACGATACCGACGAACAACTCAAGCCACAGCTCATACAGGGGAGGGTGGCCCGTGGAGACGGGGGCCTTCAAGCAGACCCTCACACTAGAGCTGCATCCCATGCCAGGACTTGAGTTGCGTGGTTTCCCACGTTCACCTTGGCCCAGCCCACTATAACTAACAGAGCAGTCGTGCAGGTGGACTTAGCACGATCGTAAGGTTATTCTTCTTAGCACACAACCACCCCACTCTGTCGTCGTGGTTGCAGCTCAGAGAGATCCGAAGGCTGAAATAACTTTTGCTTGTTGGATATTTTATTATATGTTGTGTGTCCCTGGCTGGGACAGCTCCTAATGGTTATTATGTAGTGCTTTTTTCTGATCCAGGTAATCTCAAATGGAGAGGCACGATTGCAAGCATCTGTACAGAAAAAGCACGAAGTTCAATACAGAGCCGTGGGAATCCGACCCGAACACCTATGCTCCATACTTACTTAACCTTTCTCTGTCTCACTTCATAAGTTTCACATGATAGCAGTGGTTTTTATTTTATTCATTGCAACGATTTGGTCATTGAAAGTAGTATTGCGAGGACGCCTAATACTTCATCGGCTGCTGATTTAATATCGAGTTATATGTAAAATAGTTGAAGATATCAAGTACTGTGCAATAATAAGTGAGGAGATATAGTGAATACTGCGTCAACTTCATTTAATGAACTTATTACGAGTTAATTATACCATTTAGTGTTTTTAGTTATCCTAAGGTTAGTACTGTGTTAACATAAGTATTTGGTGCTCTATAAACAAATTGGAAAAACACATTATATTAACATAAAACAAACTTAGAATATACACAACTTCAGCGAGATATATCTTAATATTGTGACGTCACGCAACGTGCCACTCAATAGCAACGACCTGGCAAACTGTTATTTGACTACCAACAGTACGTTGCTCCTATCAAACCCCGGGGGTTCCCCCCCAGAATGAGAGAATGCATTGTTAATTAATACCAATGTTCTTGGAGGGATTATGTTGGCATCGCAAGATGTGGAACCCCAATCAAGACTCCCCTAAGAGTGGTAAAACCGTACAAAGGCCCCATAACAACATAGACCACTGAAAAATCTTACAACATGCTGGAACAGTATTTGAATTTTTTTTCATTTATATGATAATTTACAAAAGGGTTAAAAATTCTGTAAGTGAATTGTTGTGGGGTAAATTTTTAAACTTATAAATTCTTATGTGGACGAATGTTCAGTCGAAAAAAGGCATTACTTATAATCTTAATGTCTTTTGGTGTATGAGATAACGCATACATGCAACGTTTTACTTACATCATTGTAGTCCTAAGTACTTTGTCGTGTTGGCGTGTGATTTGCCCCACTTACACGTGGGCGAAACTCTTTGGAAAATTAGTACGATTGTTATTATGTTCAAAACGAATTTTTTAAACCCCAAAAACATTTTTTAAATGTTTTTTTTGCAAGTTGTTTTTTGCGTCTCATAAGTTGAAATAGCTAATAAGTGAAACTTCATCGATTTTCTTCAATGATGATCCAAATATTCCTGTGATAGCTTATTTTAAAGAGGAGACATACAGCTTCGTTTACTGGATGGTTTTCATCAATTTAGGAGACTTTTATTGTTTATTAGATTTCTAGCTTGAGAATTGATTATTAATAACAATTTTCTTCTATATTTCTTTCTGAGTTTTTCATTTGTTTGACATTCACAAATGATTCTCAGTGCACCGTTACGAAAAAAACAACCTTGAAATCGAAGTTAGTCTCCCTTTAAATAAAGATATCACCTGATTTATTTTGGATCAATCTTGAAGACAGTCGATGAAAAGTCCCACTTCTTTTTATTTAACAATGAAACTTTAGCACCGCAAAGAATGGTAAAACACAAATGAATAAGTTTTGAATTATAGTTTAACATTATACAATTTTCCAGAGTTTTCATTCATAACCATGGAATTAAAGTTATTTGGTGTCCTGCCTAATGGACGACACAATATTCTTAACAGTTGAATGTTCCATTTGTTGAAACGTATTTACACTCGTATATCTTAGATTAATAATGTCAACGGTTTGCAAAAAAAATACTTAATCTGCTTTAAAACATTATCAAAATACGCCAAAGACCACGATAAGGCTACCGTGTCAATTATGTAAATTTTATAAAGGTGACAACTTAAAGTCAAGAAAAGTGAATGTCAAACAAACATGGACACCAGCTTCCCCGAACGTGAGCTTCCCCGATAAGTAATATGTTAATAATCAATTTGTCTGTCAACCTGTAGTCAATGGAAGACTACAATGGTGTTTTCTTATCTTCAGGTGCGTTCCTACAACCTGGTTATCATCCCCGAACAAAAGAATGTTCTAAGAGCAACGACTTGTCTCCTTTACCAGCACCATGCTTTCAAACCGCTTAGTCGTGCCGGTTCAGTGGTGGGAGTTCGGTCAGGGCGGATCGGTGCGACTAAGCGGGGGTCTGAAGTCCCGGCCTAACCCTGCCCACCTGAACTCAGATTACGCGACTACCGATAAATCGGCCGTGGTCTGTGGGACGGGCACATGCGGCATCATGCTGCAGGTAACTGGTTACAAGACCTGGATGGTCGCTTGTCGCGTCCGACCAGAGAGAGTTCCATGTAAGTACGCTTGGGCTGATTGTATGCCTGACCGTGAGTTGGACACAGTCTTCTTGATTACATGAATGTGTGGCTGGATGAGATATTAAATCATTTACAAAACTTTAACCAAGGCTCCAACAATTGTAGTAGTATTCACCATTTATCATCAGGCTGATCTACTGGATCTCTCGCCGGTCGTTGCCCGTTTTGCGGTGCCCTTGTTATATTCGCTGTTATCACGTTTATTAGTTTTACCCTGGCCATAAGCCTGTATAAAATACGATAATATAGAAGCGATTTTTCTCCCACTACCGAATTGACCCCCATGCCTGCCACAAACTGACGACGCCCAGGAGACAGTCGTTCTCCCGGGCGGGTAGGCTAGGTTCAGTTATGACTGGCAGGAGCTCCTACTTCCGTGCCAGATTCTGCTCTGCCGGGCATGTCTCTCGAGCTCTCCTCAATGACAGAGCCAGTCTGCCACAGCAGCACCGGCCGGCATCTCTACCTCGGGCCGGACTAGACAGCGCGGCGAGTGTGCCTCAAAGCTGACCAACGTCAGCCAAGGTTGCGGACAGCGGACCCTTTAAGGTGTACATCCGCAGCTTCCGTCGTGGAAGGAACACGTGCGAGCTATGGCATCCGTTGTAGAAAATTAAGCAACACAATTACCTTTTTTCTCAGTTTGTATAAATTACCTGTGTAGAGAAATCATTTTATAAATTTCCCGGGAATTTCGGTTATTCAAAATGTGTCTTTTTTTTTTAAAACTTATTTTATACTGTTAAATCTTGCATTTAAGGAGGTAGTTCGGTATTGAGCAATTGTTCAACCTTTCTGTTTAAACGTCCGGGTCCATGGCAGTTGAAACATAAGTACGATTTACGCTTATTTAATTCCAATAGCTAAACGATAAGAATGCATAATTTGCGTATTATCTAATCTGTATCACACGTGTAATTTTGCTGAGGATGGATTGCACAATGGCTATTTTTATGACTAGATGATGCCCTTATGCAGTTTCTATACTGAAATTTTTTAAAAAGGTATTTTATAACCAAATACGATTATTTTTTGCTAACTGTCTCAGGGTCTCTAGAAAAAAATTATTTTAAAATGTACCGTGGAATTATTGTATGAAATTACCACCAGAATTTATCTCTTGAATTAAATGTGATCTCTCCTTCGAGGGCACTGACTCGATGCCCCCCTCCATTATTCTGACTGAAAGTTGCTTGTGGATGTGGATGTTAGGCATTGCAATAAAGTCTTCAAGATCACACGATTCAAGACATTTTCCTAATGTAGATAAATTCCACAGGTTTCTTCTAAGTAGTGGATCTTTGTTGCCTCACAAGTAGGAGTAGCGTTTTGTAAACATAATAGTGATAACGCAAGCTTAGTAGGTCAGTACGCCTGCTATTTTCTTCACATTATGTCTGCCTTGCTTCAGGTCGTCCCACTGCAACCGACTATGAACGTAACACACACCTTGTTCGAACTCTGGGTCCACCTGTGGGTAAGACGTTCGCCAGGCGCCTACATACCTGGTCCTGGGTAAGACGTCATCCACACCTGAACTACTACGCGAGAACCAAGTCGGCTACGCGAGTGAGGTGGCCCTGGATGACGGGGACCATCAGCAGACTCTCACACTCCAGCCGAAGAGAGCTGGAGGCAGGATGTCGGTGCTTGTGACCCCACGTCGACCTTAGGATACCCCTGGAAGGCGACACTTTGTATCGTGGACGGTGAGATAGTCGAACATGAGGGCTGGGTTCATTGTTTCTGGCCCTGTGGGTGTTCGATGTGACTGGTTGCTGATCTCTCAATAAGTTAGAGGGTCTAAAAAAGGGGGTTGTTTCCCAATTCCCATACCTTTCCTACAGTGCGATTGTACATCTTGCAGATTTGCTTAATTTAACGTTTATATGCTATAAATTCTCAATTTATTGCCTAGCTCTTGCTTACTTCTGCTCTGGATCCAAATTAAATTTATGTTAATGATTTTGAAAATCCACTATTTTTCTTTCTGCAAGTTATTTTTTATTAAATTCACCGAATAGTCTAACATGTCTTGAGTACTAGATGAAGAATTCGAACGTTCGATAACAATTGGGTTAGTTTCAGTTATACAAGGTAAAAAAGAATGTAATAAAACAAATCCAATTTCGTGGTGCGATATTTTACTGGAACATACTAACGTAAAAAAATAAAGATTTCTGGCCGGAAATCCGAAATAAATCAATTGTGCTGTGATCCTTGTGTTGTTCATCACAGTGAAGAAGGGCCCCTCACTTGAACACAACGAGGGTCTCATTGCTTGTGGACTTATTTCACGGATCAAGCCTGTAATGAGCCCAACGCCTATTCCACATGAACGTCGCGTACGTCATGATGATAATGCTCAACATCCAGGTGAAGACTCGGATCAAGTTTTCTTAAAGTGAGATTCAAATAACGCATAATATAACATTCCACAAACTAAATGGTTCAAATTCAAATAAGTGATTTTGGGGGGGTCAAAGTAGGCCTTCCTTTATTAAATTGTTTTCAAATTTCAGGCAATTCTCTGTACAGTGTTATTCTATGCATAATAAACGCATGTGGATACTGTCCTATTTCTCTTTATTTTTGGCATCACAAGTCCAACAATGTCAATGCAGATGGCATCGGAATTTTTTCATTTGTTTAAGTTTAGGTGCGTCAACCGTAAGGTCAGATTGCGCTACTTAAACTGTTCCTACAAAGGTCATGCTGGGCAGAACCTCCACAGCAAGGGGGAGGAAGGGGGCGTTCTCACGTCGTGTCCTATTGTCTTAAATCATTGGTTTGTGTTGTTATTGACGTCGTCATCGGGAGGTCGTCAGAGCAACGACGCCTCGCTCACTCAACAGAGTTTCAACTAGATACCGGCATTTTAACACGGAACAATCGATTAACAAGTTGTCAACGCGTTTTCCAAACTTTACGCGACTACAGAGTCCGTTTAGAATATCAACGGGGGTGATTCTTTGCGAAGTGGGGGGGGGGGGCAGACGTTACTGAACCCCCGCCACCCACCTTTAATGCAATTTTACCGAAAGTACAGGCACACTAATTCTGCGGTATGGAACGCACGAAATGGGTGACGCACACTTATTATGATGATAATTTGAGATTTAGTGCGAACAGTTGGGGGGGGGGCGGCGTTAACTTGGCCCCCCCACCCTTTAGATGCAATTTTAAGCGAAAGGAAAGGCGCACTTATTCTGCGGTTTGGATACACTAAATCGAGTTGCTTTACACTTAATTATATTGAAAATTTGAGAACTATTGCTACTAAGTGGTGGGGGGCAGCGTTAACTTGCCCAGCCCACCTTAAAATGCAATTTTTAACCGCAAATATAGGCGCACTAATTCGCGGTATGAACCACTTGACATGTCGGTAGCCGCCACTAATTATATTTGAATAAGTGAGATTTAGTGCGAACGTTGGGGGGGGGGGGCAGCGTTTAACTTGCCACCCCCCCCCCCACCCTTTAGATGAATTTTAAGTGACAGGAGAGGCGCAATATCTGCGTTTTGGGATACACTAAATCGGGTTGCCTACCAATAATTATATTGGATTTGAGAACTATTGCGACAAACTTTGCCCCCCCCCCCCCCCCCCCCCATCTCTAATGCAATTTTACCGAAAGTGAGGCGGACTATTCTGCGGTTGACCACTCATCGGGTAACCGCACACTCGTTTCTATTGAAATTTTGATTTAGGTGCGAACAGTTGGGGGGCAGCGTTAACTTGGCCCCCACCCTTTAGATGCAATTTTAACGAACGGAGAGGCCGCACTAATTCTGCGTGGTGTTTGGATACACTAAAATCGGGTTGCCTTCACTAATTATATTGAAAATTTTGAGAATTATTGTCGACAAGTGGGGGGGGGGGCAGCGTTTTAACTTGCCCCCCCCCCCACTTAAAATTCAATTTTTAACCGAAGTAGGCGCACTACCTCTGGCGGTATGAACGCACTCCAAATCGGGTTGCCGCACACTATTTTATATTGAAATTTGAGATATTAGTGCGAACAGGTTGGGGGAACGCGTTAACTTTGTCCCCCCCCCCCCCACCCTTTAGATGAAATTTTAAGCGAAAGGAGAGGCGCACTTATTCTGCGGTTTGGATACACTAAATCGGGTTGCCTTACACTAATTATATTGAAAATTTGAGATTTAGTGCGTCAAGTGGGGGGGCTAAGTTCACGGACCTGAAATATACACCTATTTCGGTGTTTGGCGGTGATTCAATTTTGGCATTTTCTGGTTTAGATTTGATCAATTCATGCTCATTTTATAAAATTAAATGGTTAGCACATATTTCGGTTTTATCGTCAGTCACGAACTTCAAGGGGCACTACCTATGGCCATTAACTCTCGATGTCGTGTTAGGTCATATTGCACCTACTGCGAAAATGTAGTTCATCATAGTTTTGTAATAACAATACATATTTTCTACAGGGGAGGAACGCAGGGTGGACAGGCTTGTGCTGGTCAGAACCAGCCACATGCAAGGGGAGGGCATGGGAGAAGGTGGCCGGGGGCAAGGACCGGGGCAGGATCATGGCCGGGGTCGGGTCGGGGGGGCCTGTGGTCCGGGCTTAGGCAGAGGACAGAGGTTGGTGGTTCCCCAAGTCGTGGTCGTCTTCGTCTGTGACATCGTCAGTGTTGCCATTGTCGTCGTCGTTGGGAGGTATTCAAAAGGATTCCATGACCATGACCATGGAAAGTTTATTTGGGCAAAGGGCGCGTTAACCGTTAGGTCATATTGCGCCACTCTAGCCTAGGGGATATGGGCAGGAGGGGCCGTGCTGGTCAGAACCAGTCACGGTAAGGGGAGGCAGGAGCGTTTCTCACATTGCGGTCATCATCGACTTTGTCATCGTTCGTTTTGTCATTGTCATTGTCGTCGGGGAGGTCGTCAAGGGAAGGCAAAGTGTCCCTGACGACGATTGCCAGAGCTCGCCTCTATTTTCTGGGAGTAATAAACTCCGCTCTTACTAGCTGATGTTTCCGAGGTGGACTTATTCTCTTAAATCGCCTTTTACGATTAGCAGAGCCACGATCTGGGCCAATTCTACCCCGGACGCAGACGGGGTCCGAGCTGGTCAGAATCAGCCACGGGAATGGTAAAGAATGGGGGATCCTTACGTCGTCGTCGTCATCGTCGTATGAGTGGTCGTCAAAGTAAGGGGAAAGTTCCCCGACGACGACCGCCACAGCTCAGAAAGGGACCAGGGGAGATGGGAAGGAAAGTCTCATGCTGATCAGAACCAGCCACGGGTAGGGTGAGGAAAGAGGTTTCAGTTTCTCAAGGTGCCGGCCAGAGCTCGCCTTTAGTTTCGGGGAGTCATTCTCCTCGTTCACTTGCTGATGTTTGCGAGATGGTCTTTATATCCTTTCTTGCCTTTAACGATTAGCAGAGCCATGTCCTGTGTTTAATTTGTACCCCATGCCGGGCCCAGACGGCGATATGTAGGCCTAGCCCCTATGCTGGTCAGAACCAGCCACAGGCGGGTAGCCTACGTAGACCTAAGTCTGGAATCGCCACAGCATTGTTTCTCCAGCAGAATAGCAGAGCACGTTATACCCCAGACCCCACTATGAATGTTCTTTGATGGCTACATAAGACAATGCCAATGCTACAAGACCAATACTTCCTTCCGATCTTTTTTTTTGTTCATTTGGATTAAATACGCGTCAACCGTTAGGTCATTATGCACCACTCTAACCTAGAGGTGTGGGGGGGGGGAGAGGAGGGGCCCATGCTGGTCAGAACCAGCCATGGGTTAGGGGAGGACAGGGGGATCTCACGTCGTGGTCGTCATCGTCTTTGTCATCGTTCGTTTTGTCATTGTCGTCATCGTCGTCGAGGTTCGTCAAGGAAAGGGGGCAAGATCCCCGATGACGATTGCCAGAGCTCGCCTCTATTTTCGGGGAGTAAAATACTACCCTTCATACTAGCTGATGTTTGCGAGGTGGACTTTTTCTCTTGAATCGCCTTTTACGATTAGCATTGTTTCTCCAGCAGAAAAGCAGAGCACGTTATACTTCAGACCCCACTATGAATGTTCTCTGATGGCTACACAAGACAATGCCAATGCTACAAGATCAATACTTTCTTCCGATCTATACTTGGACCCCAGAGACTAACCGTACCTGTGTTGGCTTCAGTATTTCCGTAAGATTGATCAATATACATCAGTATTTGTAATAATACCGATAGATTGTCAGTATTTATCCATTTCTTGTTACAAAACTTTATCCAAACCAGACCACGCCAACTTTCTCGTCCAAGAAGAAATCAAACATTAGAAAGTGCAAATGTTTCAACAGTGCGTCCCCACAGCCTTGTTGACGGGAAGTCTCAAGATTCCTACGCGGTTTGTTTACAATATTACTAGAGGCCGTGAATTTCTACAGGGCAGTGACTTTTATTATTCATTTGAAAGATGTATTATATGGTTGTGTCCTCGCATGTGATACCACGTGTTAACATTTGTTGGCCGCGCATGCGCAGGACTTCTCAGTGTACTCAGTGTACATAGTGTTATCAGTGTACTTACATATTGTACAGGTTATTTAAAAATCGTTTGCCGACATCCCACGACGACGTGAGAAACTAGGGCGCTTCAACCGGTTAGGTCATACTGTCCCGCCTGTGATATTAAAAATAAATGAAATGAGTTCATGGTGTGTTTGATTATTATATTGTTTTCTCAGTTAGTAAAAGAAAAGAATATTTTGTTGATGATATTAATAGCAAAAGAAAAATAATTTTCTTGAATAGATGAAAGAAATGAGTTTGATGTGAATTAATTTTTGTTGAATTAATTTATTTGAATGAGAAATATAGAATGTGTGTAGCCGTTATTGAAATAAAAGTACTTCATGTGATTGGGAGAGATCAAGCTGGGTGCGCAAGACATCATATTTGGTCTGTCCACCTCATCTCTACAATTGATAGTCGAGACGCAGGTATTTGTTGGTTTATTTGGAATAAGCACGCGTCAACCTTTAGGTCGTAATGCACCACTCTAGTCTAGAGGATATGGGGAGGAGTGGCCCATGTTGGTCAGAACCAGCCATGGGTAAGGGGAGGAAAGGGGGGTTCTCACGTCGCGGTCGTCATTGTCTTGACATCGTACGTAGTGTCGCTATCGTCATAATCGTCGAGGGGTCGTCAAGGCAGGGAGGCAAGGTCCCCGACGAGTTTGAATTTCATTAGTCAGTGTGGGCATCACAAAATGCAGTTTGTTATTTTGCATCACAACCCAAGATGCTTGTCGCAAAGCCAACATTAATTGTGTGATTTGATATAAATAATATAAAAAATAATATAAAAATGAACTTGGGCTTTTCGGTACGATGAGTGGTGATAGATGAGGATGAAGTATGAACAGAAGATAGGAGAGGAAACTTAGTACCAGCACGTAGCCTACTACTTTCGAAAAGTACCAAGAGGACCAACGGCTTAACGTCCCATCCGAAAGGATGGTGAACCCTTGACATTCATAAAGGTTCCTCCACTAACCTGGACATCCGAGCAGACGTCGAGGAGAAGAAAGCCGTTACACTAGCTCTCGAATCCTCCATCTGCTCTAGCCAGCGGTATACTTGAGTTTCAGGGCAGAGCGGTCACCCACTTTACCCCTGACCAAGCCCGAGTTTGCTTAACTTCAGTGTTTTAGTAGGAACCGGTTAAACTACCTCGGCTAAACCGCTGGCTGCAAATCCAACAATCGTTGCTTGTATCCACTCTTGACATCTGGAACGGAACTAGATTTAAATATGCAAGCGGACGTGAGCAACTAGGGTGCTTCAACCGGTTGGTCTTATTGCGCCGCCTGTGATATTGTCAGATTATAAATTGAGTTTGTAGTGCGAATCAAGATTATAAAAATATTAAATTCAAAACACAGTATATCGAGATGAAATATCCTAAACATTTCCCCAATAAAAATCAATTAAAAAGTAAAAGCTTTACATATTTTAATGTTGAGTATTAGATTTTTTATCCACGAAACTGTATTTAATAATGACAATTTCGTTTTTGAATTCTAAATTTCAAAAACTAAATATCCTTGTCTGGGTCCGGGGTTGAATTGGACCAGAGCATGGCTCTACTAATCTTAAAAGGCGATTCAAGAGAAAAAGTCCACCTCGCAAACATCAGCTTGTATGAAGGGTAGTATTTTACACCCCGAAAATAGAGGTGAGCTTTGGCATAATCGTCGTCGGGGACCTTGCCCCCTTCCCGAGACGACCCCCTTGCGACGATGACAATGACATAACGAACGATGACAAAGACGATGACGACCGCGACGTGAGAAACCCCCTTCCTCCCCTTACCCGTGGCTGGTTCTGACCAGCATAGGCCCCTCCTCCCCACCCCCCTTAGACTAGAGTGGTGCATTATGACTTAACGGTTGACGCGTCCTTAATCCAAATAAACCAAAATAATAAATAAATAAGAACAAGATTTTAAACAATCTATTTTTGTTGTTGAGTTTGCTTACCTGATTGTGACTGCCAGCAGGCTGATGATCACTGCTACCAACACCAGGGCGATGAGAACCCCACACATCATGTATACACTGTCGCTGGGGCATCTGGAACAACGAGAAGACAAATCAGTTACTGATAATGTTGATAGTTTTAGGTTACATGTGTTAAGGACGCGTCAACCGAACCGTTAAGTCTTCATGTGCCACCCTGGCATAGAGGATATGGGAGGAAAATCCCATGCTGGTCAGAACCAGCCACGGGTAGGCGGAGGAACGGGGGAGTTGTCAAGTCGCGGTCATCGTGCATATAGTGTAATTGTCGTCGTCGGGGAGGTCGTTATGCTAAAGAAGCTTTTACATGCTGATGTTAGCGAGATGGACTTTTTCTCTTAAATCGTCTTTAACGATTAGTAGATTCATGCTTTGGGCCTATTCTTACTGGGCCAAGGTGTATGCAAAGCGATCTACGACGACGTAAGGAACTACGACACGTCAAGTAGATAGGTCATATTGCGCCACCTGTGAAATGAGTTTATGATATGTTTGATGCAAATTAAAAAAGTATTTGGAACATTATTAAAAAACTAGATTGTTTGAAAATAAGACGACTTACAAGCACCCCTTCAGTAATAGAAAATAATGGGAGGAGCCTAGATCTGAGATTTCACCATCATTCAAGAACCATCGTTAATCGCTATCAGTGGTTTAGGACGTTTCAGTTCAACACGAAACAGAAATAGTGGCTCCAAGGGTGTGTCTGAAAATTATTTAAAGTCTAGGTCCAGGTCCAGGTCTAGGTCCAAATTCAAGTCCACGTCTAACAACGTAGTTAGGTACTGATTATCTGTCGATGGCGTGTAAAGTACTGTCTGAAAAGTCTAAGTCTAGGTCCATTCTTGGTCCAAGTCGACAAATAGATCGAGCAATCGAAAGTGTACACTCGTTTTAGGTCCGATTCAAAATGGCCGTCCGTGACAACGAGAGAAACAATAAATGAATGCATTGTTAAATAAAGGTAAACATTTAAGTTTTGTTTGTTTTTATCACGTATTTAATTGGTTTTACTAGATGTACAAATACTTTTAATAAACAAATACTTTACAAAGGACTCTCGAATGCACACCTAACCTAACTTTAGGTAGTGTTGACTTTGCCCGGCAGGCAGCTCTACTGTAGGCTAGTATAGCACTTTAACATTGAGTTGGACTTGGACCTACACCTGGACTTGGACCATAATTCAGACACACCCCAAGTCCAATATTCTAGCTGACTTAAATCCATTGATGCCTCTAGTAACGATGTGCTAACTTATAATTGACGGTACAAACTATCTGGCTCTAAACAGCCTCACTATCGGCAGAAAATACTTTACTCCATCTCAACGGCGAGAGTTTTTATGTGGTTCCTTCCGTTGCGCTCGTCGTTGCTGTGGCTCTTGTGTCGTAAGGTGCAATGATGAGAATGTAGAATAAGGGTCAAGGGTGTGTATGAATATTATCTGAGGTCTAGGTCCAGGTCCAGGTCTAGGTCCAAATTCAAGTCCGCGTCCAACAAACGTAGTTTTTTTAAAGTTTGTTTTGATTAAGGGCGCGTCAACTGTAAGGTCTTAATGCGCCACTCTAGTCTTGGGGATATGGGTTGGACGGGCCCATGCTGGTCAGAACCAGCCACGGGTAAGTGGAGGAAAAGGGGGTTCTCACGTCGTCGTAGTCATCGTCTTTGTCATTGTCGTCATCGTCATCGGAGAGGTCGTCAAGGGAAAGGATCAAGGTCCCCGACGACGATTGCCAGAGCTCGCCTCTTGTATCGGGGAGTAAATTACTCCCTTAAATACTAGCTGATGTGTTCGTGATGTACTTTGTCTCTTTCCTCGCCTTCTAAGATATGCAGAGTCATGATTTGTGCCAGTTCTACCCCGGGCACAGAAGGGGTACCAAATTATTTAAAATGCTTTTTTAAAATCAATAAATTCGTTATTATTATATCCACTCAATCATATAACTGATTTCAACGGAGGACTAAAATTTAGAGCAGACCAAGTTAATCCCTTTGGAATCGACGCCATCGACGAGCGAACAATGGCTCATCAGAGAATGTTTGATATTGGACGTGAGAAACTAGGGCGCTACAACCATGAGCTATAGGTCATATATTGCGCTGCCTGTGATATAATAAATTAATGCTGAACGTGTTGTTTTTGTGTTGATAGTATACACGTTTACTAAAGATTATTTTATTAAAGATGGTGGTGATAAAAGTAGAATACTTAGTAATGTGAGTGTGTCATAATGCGCCACTCAAGCTTAGGGGATATAGGGAGGAAAGTCCCATGATGGTCAGAACCAGCCACGGGTAGGGGGAGGAAAAGTGGGCCCCAAGACTTGGTAATCATTGTATTTGTCAACATTCGTGTTGTCGTCGTCGGAGAGGTCGTCAAGGGGAGGATTCCTAGACGACGACTGCCAGAGCTCGCCGCTAGTTTCGGGGGAAACATAATATAACTGACGTTTGCGAGATGAACTTTACCTCTTTCCTCGCCTTTACGATAAGTGAGGAATACTTAGGGCCTAAAGCAACAAATATAACATATCAGTGTTATGCAGACAGTTCTGTTAAGAAGTTTATTTGGATTTAGGTCGCGTCAACCGATAGGTCATAATGCGCCACTCTAGCCTAAATATGTGGGGAGGAGGGGCCCATGCTGGTCAGAACCAGCCGCGGGTAAGGGGAGGAAGGGGGTCCTCACGTCGCGGTCTTCATTGTCTTCGTCATCGTTCGTTGTGTCATTGTCGCCATCGTCGTCGAGGGGTCGTCAAGGTAAGGGGGCAGGTCCCCAACGATGATTGACAGAGCTCGCCTCTATTTTCAGGGAATTAAGATGGTATGCTGAGGCTAGACCGGAGGCGAGTTTAAGCGCTCAGCTTTCTGGATTTTTTGGGTCAACGGGTTATAACACCATTATCCAAAATCACACAAACGTTTCTAAAGAATAAAACTATGTTGTCCATTATGCTTATTCCCAAATTATTCATTGATTTCGAAATAAAATTTAGTGAAATCACCAAAATTTACTCAATTTTGGTCAACTTAGGGAATTTATTCCAAGTGTACGGAATTTTTTAACTCAAATTTGCATAATGTATATCAACGTTTAAATCAATGTAAACGCGAAGGTTAATTTAATCTTATCGTAAGATAAACGGTTTGGTGGGAATTTCCAGAATTGTAATCCATGTTTAGGATTTCCCATTTTTTCACGTTTTGGACTCATGTCTCGAAACGGATCTTCAAGGCTTATTTTGTGCAACCAATTACGGATATCAATATAAAAGTACTTTATTAACATCCATTCAAAGTTTGGTAATGATATTACCAACCGTTCAGCAGAAATCATCAACACCTGTTTGCGCACATTTGAGTTGGGCCAAGCTCAGCGTACCCTCTTAAATACTACCCTCCATACTAGCTGATGTTTTCGAGGTGGACTTTTTCTCTTGAATCGCCTTTTACGATTAGCAGAGCCATGCTCTGGGCCAGTTACTACCCCGGGCCCAGACGGGGGAGATTACGCAAGTACCGTAACATGCAATTCAATTTTACCATTATACACTTACACACTTGATAGATCAAGAGTTGAGTGAGAGCATGTAATTTATTAAAATTATACTAAATATACGAAAGCCCTATCATTACAATTTACCCTTTAATGTTTTGCATACAACTTGGTGTTGGGCGGTGCATTGTTCTAATTTAATTTTACTGGTGTAATATTTCAAAACTTTACAGAGATCTTTATAATTCTGTGGGTCAATAATATGCACCACTCTATCCTAAGCAATGATGGAAGGGCGGAAACATACTCAGGACATTAGACTTACGACGACGTGAGAAACTAGGGCGCTTCAACCGGTTAGGTCATATTGCAACGCCTGTGTTAATGAAAGTTGATGAGATGAGTTAATGATGTGTTTGATAATTGGATGAGCGTAGCGAGCGTAGCGAGCGAAGCGAAAACTTCAATTTCACTGACCCCCAAAAAATTTAGCTCCAATGTTTTTTTTTTTTGTTTTTTTTGTTTGTTTGTATTTTTGTCTGTTTGTTAGGCAGGATTCCGGGCAAACGGCATAAGCGATCTTGATGAAATTTTGAGGGGACCTTTGTTTTCTCTGAACTTAGAGGTGTATTGCTTTTGGGTACAATCGAAGAAATATTTCTCATGAATATCGTACTTTTTACGATTTTTTTTCGATTTTTAGTGCGATATTTTCGTGACATTTGGGCCAGTTGTGACCAAACGGGTTGGGCTACAACGTTCATATTTCAAATGGGCATTGATATTATGGTGATGTAGTTTCTTTTGAAAGAAAAAGTTGAAAAAGTTAGCTAGAACTTAAGAAATAAAGGTTTTAATATTAGTTTTTCAATTTTTTAGTGCGATATTTTCGTCACATTTGGGCCGATTCTGACCAAACGGGTAGGGCTACAACGTTCAGATTTCACATGGACCATTAAGGTTATGGTGATGTATGGATACCTTTTGATAGAAAAAGTTGAAAAAGTTAGTCAGAATCCACAGAAATAAAGGTTTTAATATGAGTTTTTTTAGGTTTATAATACCAATTAACAGGTAACAATAGAAACTTGACAACAATCACCTACAATGCATTCAAAAAGCACTTGCAAAGGAAAAGTGCAAACAAACGCAAAAAACGTAAACAAAAAACTTACAAAAAAAACGCTCATCCATCAACGCGGCGGGACTTTAGCGTTTTCCTAGTAATATTGTTTTACCTTAGTGTATATAAGAAAATAAGATGATGATGATGATATTAATAGGAAAACAAAAGTTATTCATGTAAATGAAAGTAAATTAATTTAAAAAATGTGTTTGATGAGAAGATTTGAAGTTATTTTAAAACATAGGAGGGGACAACTATAGGGTGTAGGGGGGGGGGATGGGCAATTGCACGTCGTCGGCGTCTTTGTCATCGTTCGTATTAAAGAAAAGATCCCCGATGGCGAACTCCATTGTTTTCTTAAATAAGTTTATTTTAAATTAAGGGCGCGACAACTTTTAGGTCATAATGCGTCACTGAACTGAATATGGGTATAGGAAAGGCCCTAGCTGGTCAAACCAGCCACGGGTAAAGTGAGGAAAGGTGGGTTTGCACGAATAGGGGAAATCATCCACGAGTAAGCTAGCCGTAGTTCTCCTCCTCTTTCGGGGAGAAATATATACTCCCCTTTGCAAGACGGACTTCCGGTTTAGCCGTCTACGTTAAAATAAAATAAATAAAATAAATTTTATTTAGAGTCTACCCACTCAGTTATATAACTGATTTTCAGTGGGGGACTTTAAATCAAAGCGACCAAGCCAACCCTGCAGGCCCCGACGCAATCGACGAGTGAGCGATAACCAACCAAAGATCAATATTTTTAATAGAAAATATAGCAATCAGTGGTATGGACAGTGCGAACACCCGCGAATCAACGCCAGAATCAACAAGGCCGATTCAGAACAACTCTGAAATTTATTATGTGCTTCGTTGCTAGGACGGCTCCAAAGTCACCGTTTACAAACTCCTAAGACAAGAACTGATGGACTTAAGTCCAAATGAGAAGTTAAAAAACTTCTGACTTTAGCGGGAATCGAACCCTGGACCTTCTGCATTGGAAGCAGATACGCTAACCACAAGACCAACGAGCCACACACACGTTTATATTTATTGCGTTGTTTCAATGAAACTACATCACAAGGCATCACCTGCTACGAGCGTCCGTGCTAAACTCAGTCCTAGGACTTGTACGGATTCATCAAGTTGAAGGGCGCGTCAACCGTTAGGTCATTATGCGGGATATAGGGCTTGCTGGTCAGAACCCGCCACTGGTAGGAGGAGATGTAGGAAAGATGATCAGTATTCTGCGACGACCACGTTAGAAACTAGGGCGCTTCAACCGATTTATTTTGTGTTTGATGGTTCTATTGTTTGTTAATAAACCCGTGGCCAAGACAGACTGACTGGTTGCCAGAGCTTCCTCATCTTGACGTCAGACAATAAAATAACCATGCATAGTGGTCCCAACGAAAGGATGCAGGTGGTTCGAAATTGTTTTCCCAACATAACAACTTTGTCAATTCTATTAACAATAGCTCAGCGTGGATCTTGCACACGGAGGAACTCTGTGATCTAGCACAGATAATTTTTGCTTGCGTTGGTAAAATATATTTCTCTTTCATACACAAAGGCGACATTCCTTTTACCGCGCATTCATTCTACCCCCACCACTACCAAGCATCGGCATTCTTTCGTTGGAGCAAGTATACCTTATTCTTCAGCGGTTTATCAACTCACTTCCATTGAGTACTAGTTCGAAGAAGCTTCTTGCGCTAAACATTTTAAACTAAATAAATAAACCCCACGAAGCTCACACAATGCTGGCAACATCGAATATAAAACAAACGAGAACAACAATCAGGTTCCATGGTTACCAAATATGTCAACAAATAATGCACCGCCACCTTGGAGCCTAGAATGTTGGTCGCTGACATGACGTTCCAAAGAGGTTAGAATTACAAGAGTGTTCTGTCCTCGGCAATGCCGACGTCAAAGTGCTTGGGCAGGGTCGATAAAGAAGATCACTTTTGGGACCTTGCCAGCAGTGAATGATTGATTGATTGGATATTGCTTTACGTCTCATAGTATTGCATTAAGGATATTCGAGACAATGAATGGTGAAGGAAGGAATATAAGGGATGAGGCCGAGGGAAAACCCGGTACCGGCACGTAGCCTCCTTCTTACGAAAAGGACCAAGGGAACCAACGGCTAACGTCCCATCAGAAAGGACGGTGTAACCTTGACAATCATATAGGTTCCTCCACTAGCTCGGACTACTGAGCAGACGTCGAGGAGAACGAGGCCGTTACACTAGCTCTGGAACCCTCGTCTGCTCTAACCAGCGGTAGACGTGTGTCAAAGTGGGACTCAACCCCCAGCAACAGCCGCACATTATGTCCTTGCAATGGTCACCGTCTGCTAACTAGTAAGTGTAACAACGGGGTCAGGCGACACAACACTGCACGATTTGGTTTATTTGGATTAAGGACGCGTCAACCGTTAGGTCAAAATGCACCACTCTAGCCTAGGGGATATGGGGCCCATGCTGGTCAGATTAAGCCACGGGAAATGGAGAGGAAAGGGGGGTTTCTCACGTCGTGGTCGTCATCGTGTTTGTAATCGTTCGTTGTGTTATTGTCATCGTCGTCGGGGAGGTTGTCAAGGGAAGGGGGAGGTGTCCCCGACGACGATTGCCAGAGCTCGCCTCTAGTTTCGGGGAGTAATATACTCCCCTCGTCCTATGAGCTGATGTTTGCGAGTTAGACATTTTCTCTTGAATCGCCATGTACGATCAGCAGAGCCATGCTCGGGGCCAACTCTACCCCGGACCCAGACGGGCACGACATGTCAAAGTCAGTGACGGAATCCTTGCCACGTTTTCCATGAGAAATTTATCAATGACCACAACGTGAGAAACAAAGTCGCTTTAACCATTAAGCCATTTAGTTTATTTGGATTAAATTTTTTAGTCATATTGTTTAGAATAAGTCAGAAATTGGTTAGGTTTAAGGGAGCGTCAACCGTTAGGTCATGTTACACCTCCTGAGATGTTTTAATTTATAAGTAAGTTAATAAGTTTACAAAAATTTGTTTAAAAGAAAGGAACGTAAGGGAGGACAGGCCCGTGCTGGTCAGAACCTGCCACAAGCAAGGGGAGGGCATTGAAGGAGGTGGCAGTGGGAAAGTTTTTTGTCATCGTTTGCGTTGTCATGGTCGTCGATGTCGGGGAGGTCGTCAAGAGGATGGGGAGTTGTCCCCGACGACGACTGCCAGAGCTCGCCTCTAGTTTTTGACGACGACGACGTGAGAAACTAGGGCGCTTCAACCGGTAAGGTCATATTGCGCCGCCTGTGAATGAAAGTAAATTAGAAGAGTTAATGCAGGTATGTTTGATGATTAGATTGTTTTCTAAGTGAATAGATAACAAAATAAATTGAAGATGAAGAAAGTAATAGCAAAATAAAAGTTATGTATGTAAATGAAAATAAAGAAAAGAAAGAAAAGTGTATGAAGTTAATTAAAGTTTGTTAAATAGATTACTTTGGATGAGAAATTTGGAAAGTTTGTCGCCGTTATCATATGATAGAAGTTCTTCATAGGATTGGGAGAGATCAAATTGCGTGCGCAAGGCATCATATTTGGTACATTCTGCTAGCATATTATGATGTACGGTTAAAGGTACATCACATGTGTCACATATGGGAATAACCTTTTCTCTGGTTAAGAGATATCCGTGAGTTAGACGTGTGTGGCCTATACGAAGTCTAGACAATACCACCTCTTCTCTACGTGAGAGTCGAGACGTAGGTGGACTAATTTTAGTCAAATTGGACAAGCAAATCAACA